>CM065054.1:27879553-28197053 GCA_032883995.1 Coronaproctus castanopsis
GAAAAATAGTGGAAAGATGCTCAGGATTGATCACGACGTCTGAAAGCAGACAACGAAGAAGAAGACAAAAGTAAAAAAAAAATAAATAAAAGACTGGAAACAACCTACAATCAGCAACTTAAAAGATCAATCGTAAAAAACAAATCCACAAATCCACCTATAGATGATTTAATATCACTGTTCCGTTCGTCTATTACACGTAAATAGCGATCATAATTTAAACTAATCGAATTAAATCGTATTATATATCAATGATATTCCTCAATTTAAAGGCTCCATAATATATGCCGATGACATTACGTTATTAACTTCGTCCTCCAGAGTTATAACTAATAGATTGCAACAAAAGTTTACAATGATCAATGCATTTCTAAACAAATGGCAATTAGCTGTAAATGTTGTTAAAACGGAGGCTATAAAAGAAGATCATCTGTCAAACCTGAAATTACATCGAATAACACAACCATACAATGGAAAGAAAACGTTAAATATGTAGGCGTTATACTTGATAAAAAATTAACTTTCGAGAAACACATTAATTATAAAAATAAAACTAGAGCAAGAATGTTTACACTGTTCCCTATTTTCAATAAAAGATCCAAACTAAATATTCGAAATAAATTAATTATAAGTCAATTATCGAACCGCTACTAACCTACGGTTGTCCTGTACGGAACTACGTGCCTCTAAAACTACATATCAAAAAATACAATACAGAATGACCGCTGCCGAATCATATTAAGCCCAAGTACACAAAGATACAATTAATGCGTTGGACTTTATAGTGAACATACTCGCGAGTAAATTTTTTCTTAAATGTGAAACTCGTCTCTCCCTGTCAAAGCAACATCTGTAATTACGAATCATTAGCTCTCAGATATAAAAAATATAAGCGTCTGAAACATAACTTTCCGTCGTAAAAGAGTCAACAATAATATTACGTTAAAGTATAAAATAATTTCATATCGATATTATAACCGAATGTGTGTTTCCTTTCCTTTTTTCTTTTTCTGTAGTTGGGTTTTTTCTTTAGCATAAATTAATATTTAATCTATATACATAAATGAAAATGTATCTTTTATTATTGTATTTATAAGAACTTTACATTAAGGCCTACGAGCCGGTACCGATAATTTATATTGTGAAATAGTTTATACGTTTTATTTATATGAATAAAATTTCTTCTTCTTAAATCGAATAAGTTTGCACGACAAAAATAAAATAAAATGAAAAAAAAAATAAAAAATCAAACGAGCGTACCCGACAAGGTGATTTTATTATCGGGCGAGATACCGTTTGAAATATTTTTTCTGATAATCGATTTAATATCTTGCATCGCTTCTTTACGTAGCGGAGAGTCGAAACATCTGCTTTGGAACATATTCAATTCTTTATCGCATAAGAGACCGTCGTTATTCGTGTCGCATATCTGCACGGTTGTCAAATCAAGAAATCATTCGCGATTAATATTATCGAAATTACGACGAGTCGATTACTTTTCGAATTATATTAAATTCGTGTAAGTTTAAGTTTTTATTTTAATCGATTATTATGCAGATAGTACATGAAAAGTTGGAACGCGTACACTGTCCCATTGTCGGGGCGCTTTGGTTAGTAGGCCCATTTTCGGCTAAACATTTATAGCGAACACGAACATTTTAGCACGATTGTACGATGTTTTAAACCTAAATATAGATAAAAGTAAATAACTAAAAAAAAAAAAAACCTTCCCTAAACCTATACAGAAACATCTATAGGGTGTGAATCAGAAAAGACGGACTTAATTCGGGAAGCTGGTAACAACGAAGCAAAAGGCGTGCTCCAAGTTTAGTGTACACATGAGAGTTCGGTTTTGTTCAGGTTCAGTTATCACGGCATAACGAGAAGGATGGAACGTTATTTTCGGCGTGAATCGATCACGACAGTGCAAAGAGGGTTTCGAAAAGAATTCAAAGTACGCGATTTTTTTTGATTTTTTTTTTTGCGGGAATACCTCAAGAGCCGCGTTAAACACGCACGCGAGATGTGGAAGACTTTGTGAAAACCCGAATTTCCGAAGAAATTTCGAAAAACTTTCACTTTGACGAATCGATTTTTCAGAAAAAAATGAATCGATTCGAATCGACATCGCTAATATCAGTCATTAGGGTATAGTTAAAAATCTTCTTCGCGATACAAAGGGAAAAAATGAATCAACCGAAATAAATAATTATTATATAAATTAATTGATAAAACAAGATATATATAAGCAGTTCATTCTATATTTCGACGGAATTAATCCGGTAATAAACAATTAACGAATGTCGTGTATTTTTATTTAGCGTAATATTAATCTTAATTAAGTTAATTTAATCTAATCACTGTAACAACTTAATATCGTTAAATATACGCGACTACGACGATGAAATTGATAAGAAATTCGGCCATTATCGTAATTTAGCACTAACATAAAATGTGCGTATACATATGATCCTTGTTGGAAAGTAAAGGCGAATCCGAAGGTGAGATCAAGAGAATTCAACTAGGTGCGATGGTTAAACTAACACGGATATGGAAAGATTCCTCTGTTACGAAAAATACAAAAATTCAACTTGTACGCACTGTGGTTTTTTCAATATTTCTGACTTGGGGCAGAAACGTGAACGATCAGAACAAATTGGTATAAATTGTTTCGAAATATGGTAGCTCCTTCGGATTTCGCGGATGGAAAAGCGTACTAATACGTCTATTTTGGAAGAAATTCATCCAACTCGCCCAGATTAACAGCGGAAGTTCTCGCACGTATTACGAGATTTTTCGGTCACATCATACGAAAACATGACGGAATCGAAAGAAACAATAGTTATTGGAAGAATGAACGGTGTGCCGCCAAAAGGCAGAGTACCAATTAAATGGACAGATGCAGTGACTGCTGCAGCTCGGATGTTATTTTCAAGATGTGTTCACGATGCCGAAGATCGTCCAGGATGGAGGCAGAAAATAATGAAGCTGTTACCTTGATCACGATACTCCTACGTGGAGTTACCGACTAAATGACGATGATACATATTAGATTATAATCGACAATTATAAATAAAAATAAACACAGAACGAGAAAAAATTTAACATACAAAACGTTGAAACAAATAATCATTTATTTATTTTATTTTATTTAAAAAAAAAAAAACTTAAAAAAATACCGTTTAATAGAACTTACTTTAAAAATACGGGTTAACGCCTTCTTGCAATCATCCGTTAACTGAAATGAAAGTAAATAAAACCAAACGAAGACATATTAGTGTAAAAAAATTACATGAAAATATTTAATTCGCGACACCTACACAACAAATATAAGAAAAATATATTTAAAAATTCAGGAGTATATAAATTAAATTGTAATTAATATGAAAAAGAAAAAAAACATATAAGAAACAGGTAGACAATTCGCAATAAAATTTGAAGAAAACTTAAAATAAAAACAACGATGAAAAAATCGTTATTTGAAAAAAAAAAAATTATATGTATAAATTTTGAATTGCTCATAGTAGATCGCGTTATTTAACAGATTCACTTGCAGATTATTTTATAAATACCGTTTTTCAGTTTATTTTTATAAATTATATATCTAAATTAATTAAATCCGGTATTAAAATAGGATAGACAATAAACACGATAAGATATTTGCCGATGATAAAAAAAACAACTTGGAAAAACATATTGAAATTAGAAAATGAAACTGAACACAAAAAATACAAAAATCACGGTTTGCAACAAAAAACCTGAAATAATAAAACCCACGTGTATCAAAATCTAAACGACGTCAAAGAATTTCCATACTTGTGAAGTATTATCACTCCGGACGGAAGGAGTAACAGGGATGTAAGAGCGGGAATAATACGGGTGAAGACAAAAAAAAGAAATCGATTTTAACCTCACAGTCGATATCGATACACAAAAGGAAAAGATTCACGGAATGTTATACATAAAAATACTTATGAACAGGCAGAAAAGAAGACCAAGACAGTACTCACAATCAAGAGCTACGTAGAATTGAGAAGGCTAACAGTAGAACGGAAAAAATGAAGGACTTGGACGATATGCGGCGAACCAGTCCACGGACTGATACACCGATTTATATATATATATATATATATATATATATATATATATATATATATATATATGTATATATATATACATATAGATTAATTAAATATGATGAAAAAAATATAGAAAAAACAATTCCATTACTATTTATCAAATTACAAATGTAAATGCATATTTATATTGCTGAAAAAAGAAAACATTCAATTGAACGTAATGATAAACCGACCCACTTCGTGTTCCTAAAATTAGACTTAGTGGTTCGTAAAAAACGTTGCTAATTTTACATACCCAAAATATCAGTTAATTTGGAACCCATGTTTAATTATTCTAAAGCAAATTGAAGGAAATATCAACAGCTTCTACAAAATAAAGTTAAAATTGCAACAGCTCTACATAATCCTATTTCCGCCAATAAATATATTAGTTATTTGAATTCTGTTCTCATAAATGCTGCTAAAGAGTCAACACCTTTAATAACTAATAATACCAAGAAATTTTCGATGTCCAGCAGCACATTAAAAATAATCAAGATTAAAAATTATTATAGGAAATTATAAGAAAGATACCACAGCGACAACTCATATCATTATAAAAAACTATATTATAAATTAAATAACTTAGTCAAAAGACGATTGTCACTAGAAAAAAAACGTTCATTACAACAAGTTCCTTAGCGATATACCGCAAATGAGTAATCAGCTTTGGAAAATTAATAAATTTTTCTCTTGTGGACAAACTTTCTTGCCATCTTTAATAAGATCTAGTAGTGTAGATAATGCGGCTTTCTCAAATAAAGATAAAGTTGAACTTATAGCTAATTATTTTGAAAGCATACATGAACAGAATAATGTAATGTCTACTCGCTGTCACGAACTAAGAGAAACGATAAATACATTTTTAATAAGCAACACGTTTACATTAAATGTAAAGGACCTAACGTCTCCAACAGAGGTTAAAAAGTTTATCAACTCCCTGAATAACAAACACTCCTTTGATCATGATAGAATTAGTGTAAAAATGATCAAAAACCTACTTCGTAAGGGTATCTCACAACATTATTTAATTCCTGCATTCGTCTATGTTACTATCCTGTGTCGTGGAGATTATCCTGTGTCCCTCCCAAAAACTTGACAAGGATAATTACTTGATTAAAAACATACGGCCTATCAGTCTACTCGGCAATATTAGTAAAATATTTGAAAAAATATTGCTGGTTAGACTAAGAAAACATCGTGATACGAACAAAACTATTAATAATTTTCAGTACGGTTTTAAAATCAATTTAAATACCACTATGCGATCAAATCAGTGATAATTTAAATTAAAATAAACACACTGAATTAGCAAAACGTTTGATACTGAAAAGGCTTTTGATAGAAGCTGGCATGATGGGATTTTATTTAAGTTAATAAATTATGGTTTTCCTACGTATCTGGTCTTCATTATCAAATCATATTTATCAAACAGAAAATTTTATGTTAAAATTAAAACTCGAAAATCTAAAATTAATTATGCCACAGCAGGAGTATCACAGGGAAGCATTCTCGGACCATTTCTGTTTATTATATACATAAACGACACTCCCACTATAGACAATGTGCACTATCATTTATATGCGGATGATACCGCCTTATTAACATCATCATATCGCATAGATACCATTAGTAACAGACTAACTGATGCAATCGTAAAGCTATCGAAATTCTGTTATAGATGGAATATGAAAAATTAACGATAGTAAAACTGAATCTATAATATTCACAAGACGCAAACCAGCTTTAAACAACTGTATTAAAATCAAAAATAAGTATCTTGACTGCTAAACTTGATATTAGATACCTGGGTGTTACACTAGATAACAAATTTTACAAAGCATATAAATGATTGCATCTCTATAATACACACAAAAATTGAGCGTGCTATTTCCAATATTTAACAAGCGATGAACGCTAGCACACATAAATAAGTTATTAATACACATACAAGTAATCGCACCTAACATGTTATACGCTTGCCCTTTTTGGTCAAATACTAGCCTGAGTAATATAAATAAACTACAGCGATTGCGCAAAATCACTGCCTCAGAATTATACCGAATAAAACTAGATGTATGCGCGTTGAAACTATGCACGACATTTTAAATTATCCCCTTATGTACAAGAAATAATTAAATACTTTTAAAATTTTTCGATACCTGACGTATGTCTAGTGATAAAAAAGTTAATGAAATCGGTGATTAATGAATCGTTACGACACAGGTACAAAAAATACAAGCATAAATGAAACATATTTTATTTTCATATGATAAAATATAATTTTTACACGTAAATTCCAGCAATTTATTTATACTAATTCACGTTATTTTAATACGACATTGTTTACTTTAATTATTTTGTTAAGTTATTAATTAAAATTTTGTCGATGCAGGTTTTTTGTAGAATTTTTTCCTGCAACATAACAGCTAACTAATATTCTTTGTTTCGCGCCTATTTAAATTACTATTAAGTTTTATGAAATTCATAATTTTCGGAATCGATAAAACAACATCTATTATTAGATCGTTTTTTCTGTGTATAATTATTTTAACAATAAATGTTTCTTCTTCTTCAAATATATGTAAAGATTTTTTCCTTTATTATTTCTTTTTCCGAATATATTAATTTCATACGTATACTCCATTAATATCGCATTCATTGCGGGATTAACCTGTTAACGTGTAAAACTACCCCCCCCCCGTAACTCTTAATAGAACCGTTTCTTTCATTTTTGCATCACTACCGTTTAGACGTGGAAATTCTAAAATTTCGTATCGGCAACTTTACGTACGATATTCAGTCTAAATATTTACGATTTTCTAAACGTTCGTACAAAATGTTGATTTTTAATTTAATAAGCGCCGTGATATTATTCATAATATTTCGGATCTGTCGATAAGTGCGTATCATTTAATAATCAGTTTTTATTTGTTGAACTGAAAAATAATCAGTTTTTATTTGTTCAATTTTTTTTTTTTTAAATATTCCTTGTAATGAAATATGTTTGATTTTACTATTAATGCACTATTTCGCACACAGTGTTCCATGTTTGGAAATGTTGTAATAAGTCATTTTTTTAAAATATAGGTATTAAAAACTAAATTTCCCATTTACCGTGAATTAAGTAACGGATCGTTTATAAAAAAATGTTACAACAATCGTTGTAAGTTATTTCCCGGATATGATCGGAAAACATAGTTTACGTTATTCAACACCGTTGCACCATCGCTATTCGAAACAATTTCCTCGACGTTAAAAACAACAAAAAAAAAAAATATATATATATATATAAAATGTTACAACAATTGTTGTAAGTTGTTTCCCGGATATGATCGGAAAACATAATTTACGTTATTCCAAATCGTTGCATCATCGCTATTCGGAACGATTTCTTCGACATTCAAACCAAAAAAAAACCAAACGTTATTTATATTATTACGTACCGGATTTCCATCCCACAGTTAAAATTATTTATCTTCAATGTGCATTTTTTTTTTTAATTCGCGATGTTTACGTTTAAATTTTCTCTATTTTCCCGAGATCGTGTATATTTATAAATATAGAAAAACGAAACTCTAACGTTAGCGTGATTTACTGGTATTTTATTGTTTTCGATTTCTTAAAACATAATTCTAAGTTACGTCATTAATCTTTCAAGTCGATTATATCGAGGTAAATTTGTAATAACAGATTAATTTTCAGACTAAGGACAAGTGACAATTTAAGTCGGTTAAATGTCGCGTAAATTTTATCCGTTCCGAATATTTATTTCGATTAAAAATTTTAATAATATTTCTTTTCAGACGAAGAATTGTTACTTTTCTGGCTTTTTAGCATCATATTAGATCGCACATAAGCAACGAATAAAATTCAACGTATCATTCGATATATTAGTTAAAACAAATACCATAACGTTGTACAATTATAGTCATTACTATATATATATATATATAAAAAAGTAGAAATCAAAATATTTCAATAGCGACAGATCATTAATCCGAAAAATGTTAGTAAGATACGACATTAAAATTAAAAAACTAGTAGATAAACTTAAAACGCTAAACACCAGGGTAGTTTTTAACTGGATTCCCGAACACGTTGGATTTTATGGAAACGGGACAGTTGATATCCTTATTAGAAGTGAACAGAATAATAGTAGGCGGATAAAACTAACCTGGTAAGATTATATTACAGTTGTCGAGAATCGGTTGTCTAAAATAATGGGAACAAATATATATACAGCAGAAACACAACAGAAAGGGAAAACCTATACATTAGTAAAACATATTATCGATAGGAATCCACGGTATGTGGACTAGAATATAGAGAGGGACAACATAAAAACGATGCGCAGATTACGTTTTGCACATCATCGAATACCATTTCATCTACGACATTTAGGATTTATTGATAGCTTATTACTATGACCTAGAACGCGGTCAATAGATCATATTATATGGCAATTTGTCAAATTGGATTCAGAAAGATTGTAAAAAGTATTGCCGACATTAAGATATCTACCCTTGAGTATTATTCAGTCATAAATCCATTATTCTAAAATGTATGTATTTGTATCATTTTATAAACAAAGCTAATATAGATGTCTAAATATTTAAAACTAGATTAAACTGGCCAAAAGATGAACACTGGATCAAAACAATAAAATACTCGTTTCGAATAGTAATAAGGATGCAATATACCAGGTGTAGAATAATGTAAACCATGTTTTTGATAATACTCAATAATAAAAAAAGTTTATATCTTCCGTACTTTTTAGTAATAATATCCATACCTCGTCAAATGTCCACATTAAACAACACAAATTAATACAATAATTTAATTTTTTTCAAATTATAAAAGAATGTGTAATCCAAATATGTATATATATATATATATCATAATAATGAATGAAGTGTCTTGAAGAACAAATCAGTATTGTACTAAACCGATAGGTAACATTTAACAATATCAAAGTGGCCATAAAGACACTTCGTTAAAACATCTACATTATTTTTAAAACACATTATATATATATATATATATATATATATATAAATCAACAACCATTCGTATGCTCGACACTGAGCGTCGTGACACATTTTAGTGCATTGAAGGAGCTTCGACGTGATCCCCGTACTTTACCCTGGATAACAATTTTTTCAATATTGTTGGCTCGGATCATATGTCCAAAGAATTTTATCATCTCCTATGGACTATAAATAGTAATCTTTAAGATTAGGCTGGACATCAAACTCTCTTAAGATTGATTTTTCATCCTGCGACTTGTCCATGGAATTCTTAATAACTTTCTTAAACGGTCATTTCCATCCCTTCTAGTTTCGCTCGCGATGACTTGTTTACATCCGTATAGTGCGATAGGAAATGTACCTAGTAGATGTAGCTTCAGTTTCTTCTGAACTCCGTGATCTTTCCATATTCTTGTTAATTTCGTTGTTGACATTTTTGCTATTTTTGTCCTCATTTCTCCTTCAGATCTTTTATTACCGGCGATATATGCGACAAGATATATAACGGTATATTTAAGTTTAATATCTATAGGAATTAAATTCAACTTCGACGGTACAAGGTTTTCTCTGGTCTAGTATCAAAATAGCGCATTTTTTCATATTCATCTTGAGGCCAGCCTTTTCACTATCTGTAACGACGTTGTAATTTATTTTTCTGTATCATCTAAATAGCGCAGATTACATAATTTGTAGCCCCTTCACTGATACTATGTGATTTTCTTTATTATCCATTCATTGTGTATATTAAATAAAAGCGGGGACACTACGCAGTCCGGACGTGCCCATTTTTGAATTTCAAAATTGTCTGGCAGTTCATTTCAAATTTGAATATATGTTTCATTAGTGACGTAATTTTTCAATGACCCTTATGATTTGCTTGAGAACCCCTATATGCGTCAGTGTGTGCGTGCATATAGTACACGTAAAATATTTTATAGTAAATTACATAAAATTAACTATTATATATATTGCAACTCGTTTAAACCGGTTCAGAATTAACAATTAACTTTTCCCTTAAATCTGTATGACGCGTCTCAATTTATTTATTTATTATTTTTTGCAAATTTGTAAATACTGAAATTATACGAAAGAAATCGTGGAGCTTATGTAAGTTACTTTCTCGTTTAACTGTATTCATTATTCCTTCAAATACTGTAAAATTACTTTTAGATAATTTTTCATTTTTAAAGTTTCATATTTTGAATTTTTACGACACTATTCGACTAAACACCTTACGGTCGAAACACTTAATACCGCAGATAAAATATGTCAAAAACTATTAAGTTCTATACGTTGATACATACATATAAATTATTTAAAAAAATATATATAAATAAACGGAAGCTATATTTATAAATTTACACATCCATACGTATATATTAATAATGAAAATGAGAAATCGACTTACAACTTGTTTATCCATTAAATACAGCGGCGCAGTAGGATGTAGGACAGCATTCTGAGCGTAGTAAAACATTTCACTGATATTCAATAATGTTTTCGCTGAACACTAATAAAAAATATGAATTTATTATTAATTTCATTTAACGTAAATTTATTTTATATATATATATATATATATATATATATATATATATATATATATATAAACGTTTATCGACTATAAACGTCGATAACACTAAG
Organism: Coronaproctus castanopsis; assembly: GCA_032883995.1. Classification (NCBI taxonomy): domain Eukaryota; kingdom Metazoa; phylum Arthropoda; class Insecta; order Hemiptera; family Monophlebidae; genus Coronaproctus; species Coronaproctus castanopsis. Next base: position 27,890,346 of record CM065054.1, read on the forward strand.
ATGATAATGTTCACGAGATCCAGTAATAAAACTGCAGTCTTGAAAATCGGAGACAAAGTTGTAGACGACGTAGATCGGTTCCGTTATCTAGGAACTTTGATATATAACGATGAAAGATACAATGGAAATTAAAACAAAAATCGTCATGGCCAAACAAGCGTACGATATATACACTTCGTATCTGCTATAGCGTGAAATTCTGCATTCGATAAATGTACAGGTATTGTCTCACAGATTATACGTTCGAAATATTTTGAAATAAGGCCGTTTAAATTCTTTTAACATTCATTTAATAATCGATTTAACATTTCGGAATTTCGTATATTGTCCGTTCATTTTATTTAAAGTATCCTACGTTGTATCCACAAAATCAACATATAGAATTGTATACATTATATATATATATATATATATATATATATATATATATATATATATATAAAATTCCCGAAATTATCACAACAAACAAGAAATTAAAAAGAAAAAGCGATTATAAAAAGAGACAAGAAAAATAAGAGACAATCTGAAAAATAATATATATATATATATATATATATATATATATATATATATATATATATATATATATATATATATAAAACAAAAACTATAATTTTCATTTCAAAGTTTGCGAATTATAATCAATAAATACATAAAAACTTAATATAGTAGACGAATTAAAAGAAACCCGCTTAATAAATTTAATGTAATAGTATAATTTTAAAATGTATTAATATTAAAAATAAATAAATCGAAACATTTCAAAATGTAATGATGAAAAAAATATTTATAAAATAATAATTATAACATATCAAAACATAAATAATTAAAAACATGAAAGAACAAAAAAATGGATTTGAGAAAATAATTATAATTAATAATAATAATAATAATAATAATGACATAACAGTCAAGGATATCGAACAAATTTCTTTTTTAATTATTCATACGAAATTAAACTAAAAAGTATAAAACCGCTTACACACAACACACTGCTCCAGTGGCGGCTGGATGGATTATTATTATAATTTTAACTTATAACAATCTAAATATTCACCTAGACTTACTTAAAAATTTCCAGCCTTTATTCTATAAGCGAACACATATATGACTTTCCTACACGAATAATTAATCACAACACTTGCAGAGAACTGAATAGTATGAATTTATCCCTACTACAAAATATGCTAGGTATTGATGAATGTATTAATTTTTCTTATAAGTTTGACAATTAACTAGTTTGAACTGTCGTAATTTACAATTTCTCTAGTCTTTGTAACAGATATCTAGCTAATAGTTGTTCACTTCGCCTTATTTTGTAATTAATTAGGTCAATTTTTAGTTCTTCAGACAATGCATTGTGCTCCACTGCTACAGCATAAATTGCCTGCAATCTTATTCTAATGAAGAACTATCGTCTTGGTTGCACCTTCTGATCGAGTTATTCCATTACCTAACCTATTATCATTTTTATAAATACGTCTTAAATGATTAAGTGGAAAGTATTGTTTTAGATAACGAATTTTTTTAGAAATATAAAATGAATAAACATTACACGCTAGTTTACTATCTATTTGAATGTCTAGGTATGTAATATCATCTACTCTAAATAGAACACAACAAAAACACGAGAAACTGCATTGTGTCCTGACAACAAAACGATTACAATCAGTAATCTCGGTGTGTGTGTGTGTATGTCCATCTAATCTAACGCTGTATTATCATTACTCTGTACGCTACTTACAATGTACAACAAAATATGTACAGGTAAGTAATCGTCTACCTCCGATACGGAGACGGTACTTAATGATGATGAGTCTAAGTAACTTGTTATACCTGCCTAGTAATAATACAGTATCTTTCCAAATTCTAAAATTTTGATTTATGTATCGTTTTAGCGGCATTAACCTAACATATATTATCTTGTAGTAAATTAAGTTATGTTGTGCAATACTTTGAAATCTATCAGGAAACCTTAAATCGAGGGCAAGTGCAGTATCATCAGCGTTGTTAAATATTTTCCGATCAACATACAGTAGCAGCGGTAATAACTAAATTATTGCTTGTTATAACAGTACGTAACGCCGCTATATATAAATGAATTGAAAATTAATTTTAAAAATGTTTTAAACCATTATATTACCTCGACAAAACTTTCGATTTCGGGATAAACATCCATGATTTTATTGGCCGCCTAAAATAAAAATAAGTTATAAAAAATTATTTACGAATAAAATTAAAATAAAAAGTAAATTATTTAATGCAATCCATTAATATTGCGTTCAATTTTTGATCATTTATTATATACACTTACTTATATATTTTAAAAACAAAAAAAGCCATTTCGCAAACTGAATTATACGATGTTAATTAATAATTAATTAATAATATAGAACACGTTTATTCGATCGAGTATTTATTAGCAATGCATTTACAATCTAGTTTTACATTTCTAATATATATATATATATATATGGAAACCATATTTCTCCGATGAGCACCAGCGGTTTATATTAGAAATTACGTTTAATTTCTCTTTGGAAATAAAACAGAATAGCGTACTGCATCATTTTCTAACATAATTTTAGAGTCTACATTCCGCTATTGTTCTAAGAATATTATTCCGAATATGTTGCATACTTTGTACGTTGCTCGGTTTAGCACCCAACGTAGGTTGGACACTACTTGATTATAAAGTAAAAGTTTATTACTTAACGAAAGCGTACTCTTCTTCGGTGTTTAATAACCGATACAGGTCAGTAATTTTTTTAATTTTTATAGCCTCCTTTTTCTTTATCGGCGATGTGAATTCTCCACGTCAGCTTTTCATCCGAAATACATGTCAAGGTATACTGAACGTATGTGTCGGTGGATTCTCCATTTATCATTATCGGTTATTTTCCCGTTGGTAAAATTGATATGGACCGATTTACTTTTATTTAGGTTAATTTCCGAATCCGTAGTTCATTTTAAGACTCCATCTAGATGATTCTTCCATTGCCGGTATTGCTATGTTATCCGCAAGCACTGTTGCGGTGATGTTTTCACCGAGGTTAGATCATATATAGACGTTATTATATTTCTTTATGAAATTAAACGACTTACTACTACTCGCTACAATAACAAAAATTAAACAACGTTCGTATATTTATAAATATAATATAACGTTTACGACGGCGTAATAGACACGGTTATACTTGGAGATGGGTTTTTCTCTTTTCGTACCTCGAACGTAGAAAAGTTGATTAAATCGACTTTATTTCCGACCAATATAATCGGACAGGCGGCTTCCGTTGTGTATTGTTTAATAAGCGGCATCCAATGTGACGAAACTCTCGTTAAACTGTTTTTATTGATAACGCTATATATAACGCATATCACGTTAGCTTTACTTATTTCTTCGTATAACGATTGATCAGTTTGTTCTGTTTCTAAAGTAAACACACATACATATGTATATATATTATTTTAATATTATATACGGAAAAATCGCACTCTTCCATACGTAAATATAGGTACTTTGATTAAAGTTTTTTTTTAATTATTATTTTTTTCGCTTCTTATTTGCTTATATATATATAAAACAATATTCCTTGGCGATATCTTCTAAATATTAACGCTCTGTCTAATGTAATTCCTAAATACTTAGGGCTTGTCGGTGTAACTGAACTTTGTATTGTTCCATGTGATTTGCGTTTGACGTTGAAGGTGTACGTATGAGTTTTTGTTAAATTCGGTTTTTAGTTATTTAGCCGATTAATCAATTATGAAAACCTAATAAAAATGCAACGAAAATAAGTTGGTTCTACAAGAAAAAATGATGTTAATGTAAGAAGAAAAACAAGGAATTGTTGTGGAATTAATTAATGCACGCTATTCAGCTTCGTTTGAATTGTAAATTATGCTTACTACGAATATTTCGCCATTTAGTTACTTAAAAGACGCGATTAAATATTGAAGACGTGTTCAGAAAGGAGAGAGAGAGAGAGAGAGAGAGAAAAAGCGAAGTATTTATGTCAAAATAAACAAAGCTAACCGAAAATATTAAAAACTGAAAAACGTAAGCATCGATTCACGATGAATTACTTCAAAGTAAATATATATATATATATATATATATATATATATATATATATATATATATATATATATATAAATCTTAAATAATAATTAAGCTTGGGATTAAGACCGTATTGGTTAATTCCCGTAAATATAATGTTCATTACATGCAGACAATAGAAATAATGAATTATGTATTTACACATTTTGCGCGATAATTAAAGTAAAAGGGAAAAATTCGTAAAACAAAGTAACTGTTTCAATAACCGTCGCATGTGATTCTTTTCAAATTTCGAAAAGTGTGGAATGCAGTGATTTAAAAAAAATAAACAACAGAATAGGATTTAAAATAATTAAACTTTTTAAAATAGAAAAATCACAAGGCTATTCAGCTGTTAAGCCATTATCGAGTGAACATAAAATATAAAAATTAGGTTTAGCAACAGAAATAAAAACAAATTATTAAAACCTATTAGTAACAACAAAATAGAAACATATTAAAAAATTCAGGAGTATATAAACTAAATTGTAATTCGAAAAGGGATACATAGAACAAACGGACGGACAATTCGCGATACGATTTAAAAAACATTTAAATTCTTATAAAACAACGATCGATGAAAAAAATATTATTTGTAAAAAACATTATAAAGAATAAAAACATAAAATCAATAATATTAACCGAAATTATATAATAAAACATCGTAAAAATAATAAATCTAAAAAATGTAAATAATAAAATAGAAATAATTTATTAAATTTAATGAAAATTTTTTATAAATTAGTTCTAATACAATTCATCGAATTTTACATTAGACAGAAGTTCTTATTTTTAGTTTTCAACGCTATTGTGTTATAAATTTTATATTACCGATTGTAGAGTATGTGGTTGATCACATTCACTATTAGATTATTTTAAATATATCGTATTTTTTTTTTCATTTTGTTATTTTGTAAATTGTATATCTAACTTAGTATTTTTTACATTTTATATTTTTATACTGTGTTAATACATTCTATTTTAAAAAGTTTAGTGATTTTAAGTCCTTATTTGTTATTTACTTTTCAAATTTGTGTGAAATGTTTTCATAAACATTTAAAATAATAAAAAAAAAGGAGACATTATAAAAACCAACCAATTTTCATTAGGTATTAATAATAATAATCATCGCCAATAAAAACAATGTACAGAAACATATAACATGTACCACAATAATCGACGATATGGGTCGGCACCAATTCAGGAGTTACATCTGCTGGTATCATTATCTCCTCTGCTTTAAGCGGAACATCTTCGGGAAATTCCTCGCTTACAAGAGACAGAATAATGGACGTTTTACCTACCGCTTTATCGCCTACCAAAAGGATACGAACATTTTTGCGAGAAGTCGTTCTTAGCATACTTGCAGCAGCACCAGCAGCAGGAGGCTAAAATGTAAGAACATGAAACAGTTATTGCCGTTCATTTATAATTTCATGTAACTTTTATTTACGCGCAATTCGCGATGAGTACTTTGTTAGACAAACGACGCAGAATATAAAACATTATTAGAAGATTAAGCAAGATTAAGAGTAACGGATTACTCATATAAAGTCAATTCGAAAAGTAATAAAATTAATTACCGTAAATAGATGCATCGTAAATCTCACCGGATTTAAACACGTAATAAAATTCGTATTTCTTAAAAATTTTTTACATCAAAGTTATATACTTTGAACTAGATATAGTCATAATTATCAAAATGCACCACTCCAGGCGTACTAATTGGCGTACAAAATATTTAACGAAGTGAATTTTCTTAAGCATATATATATATATATATATAAATTAAAGTTTGAAATAATATACGTGGTGAATAAATCACATTATCAATATGACAATTAAGAAACATGACTACTTCGAATATAAAAGAAAAACATACCACAAAAAAAGATACAGATTTAATAAAGAACCTTATGAAACTTTCTTCGTAGTTACAAAAGATACAAGTTTTATATTAATAATTTTAAAAATATATCATGGAATATAAATTTCCTAATCACCGCGTAAATGTTAAAACTACATTTTCACACCTACAAAACTTTTTACCTAATGTATTCCCGCCCTAATATTAATAAAAAGTTTATATATATGCATGCATATATATATATATTTATTTAAGGTCAATCAGATTTTAGAAAACTTATGACAAATTCTAAGAATCACGTATAAAAAGGCATTGAATTTTAGTAAAATATAATTTTAATCCGCTATTCCGTTTTAAATCATCTAAAATATACTTTAAATTTTCGTAATTACAATCAATAAGAAATTACACTTTAAAAAATTATTTGAAAAACATAACTAGTTTCTTCAGTCATAACTCACAACATGGAGCTCCTCACCTAAAATATAACCAAATGAATGCTCTTCCTATTAGCATGACAATCATTTCTTTTTTTTTTTTAATAATTAAAATTAGATTCATGCCGTGTAATACTTACTTTTATAGACTATATCAATCAATAAAACAGCATACGTTCAGAGACGCACGATATGAAGTCATTATTTATTCAGCATGTGGAAAAAAACTACAACTTTTATCGCCAGAAAATAAAATCTAAAAACTACAATAGCCATGCACTTTTTAATAATAAAAAAAAGAAGGTTTTCAGTCATGACGTATCATAGATAAATAATAAAAAACACCTTGTTCCTGGAGTAATTATTTTAATTACACATGCAGCATTATTCAAATTATTAAAAATTGATTTACTAACATTTGTAAAAGAATATTTTCAGGAATCTATAAGCGAATTAGAAAATAAAATTATAAACGTAGAATTTTTAAGCTGCGAGTAAATGCATCAGACACAACTGATATAACCAATGTACGCGATAAATATTTAAGAAAAAATTACGTAAATTAAATGAAAACATACATACCGAGTGCAAGTTAACAGTATACAAATACAAGCTAGGTTGCGTCTAAAGTTTTTAACAAACAGCGAACTGCAAACTTTTATGCGTACGTGAAAACAGATACTGTAACTAAAGTAGTTCCACTACCTTTCGCCGCATTAACACACCTCTTGCATGTATAGATAAAGTCTACAACAAATCAAGACGGTGATATGCAAATATCAAGCGTGTTGGCTGACTAGAAATAATTTATACTTACACGTATCTCTTCACTATTTAGCACTAAGTAATCCAAACGCATAAACACCATAATTCGATCACTGCAAAATTTGGTATTTTATTTTTAGCGAAAAATGTAATAATTTAAAATTATAAAACCCCCTCTTTGATTAAATGATAAAACAGGCTTTTTATTTTTGAAACGTAAAAATGTAGTATAAAATCATCAAAATATATGCACGTGTGGTCTTTAAATATTTAAATAAAAATAATAAAAAAAAGTAATTATGTTATATATACATATATATGTATATATATATATATATATATATATATATATATATATATATATGTATATATATATATATATATATATATATATATATATATATATATATATATATGTATATATATATATATGTATGTATATATATATATATATATATATATATATATATATATATATATAGATATATATATATATATATATATATATATATATATATATATATATATATATATATATATATATATATATATATATATATATAGATAGATAGATAGATAGATAGATAGATATATAAGAGCACCAATATTTTACCTCTGTTACCTCTAATGAACTATTATTCAACATCAACTGAAATTGTGTAGAAATAAAACTTACACAGCTAACCCACTCCTCACAACATATTTTAATTAACCAAAATCAAACAATGTTTCTGACATACAAATCATAAACCCTATTATGTTAAGCTATATTCACATGATATGGTATTTTTGTATTTATCGTTAAAATCATTGACGTTTAATCCGAAATGTTTAAATACATAATACCTAATAATCTTAAGTTAAACGATCATGAATAAACTACCTATTCTAAAGGCATAAACTGAATTTATTATTGCTTTTAGTTAATAATCGAAACTCATTCATTTTTCATTCTGTACTTGTTAGATTTTAATTCAAAAAGATTGAAAATTTATATCTTTATCATTACTAAGATACATTTAAAAATTAACCCGGAAATATTACGTCCGTAATTGTTTTTATTTGCCCGAAGTCGTCTAGTATAAAACACCAAAAAATTCTTGCTGTTCGAATATTTGAGTTTGAGTTGATTTTTGTTGGTTTTTGGTGTTGTTAATGCAATTTTTAAAAGTAGTAAACTGTTTTAAAGGCGGTGTTAGAAATATGAGTCATTCTTCGAAATTATTAAAGCTATCTAATTACGACTGCATAGGCTTCGATCTCGATTATACTTTATGCTTGTATAACTTGAATGAGGTATGTAATTTGGAATATAATTTAATGAAAAATAGGTTAATAGAATTAGGATATGATGAAAAAGATTTATCAAAACCACTAGTAGATAACGTTGATTTTATTCGCAGAGGTTTAATTTTAGATATCGAAAAAGGTAATATATTGGATGTGTCTTACGATGGAACGATAGTAAAAGCTAGTCATGGTACTAATATGTTAACTGACGAACAGATAACCAGTATTTATGGATGTAACCGACGGTGGTATGTAACAGATATGTTTTCTCAAGAACCTTTGTCTACCTGGGAAGGACCTTTGGCGGAGAAATTAAGGCCGGTATTGGATTATTTTGACATAATCGTCCCGCTTGTTTATGGTAGAGCTATTAACTGTGTTGATTCCAAAAATGATAATTTTGTAACCGACTATACATACGTTTGGAAAGATATTCTAGATACACTTCATCATATGTATTTTAAAGAACATTTTAACAAAAATCTAGGCGGGTATTACGAAGCTATAAAGACCGATCCGTGTCGTTACGTTAAGAAGCGGCCGCCAGAATTTTTGAATTGGTTGAAAAAAATCAAAGAAAAGAAAATTACCTTTTTAATAACGGGTTCCGATGTAAATTACGCATCTTTAGTTGCCGAAACTAGTTTAGGTAAAGAATGGAAAACATTTTTCGATGTGATCGTATTCTTCGCCCGGAAGCCGGGATTTTTTATCGGCAATAGACAGTTTTTTAAAATTGTCGATCAGGAACAAGAATCAAGCGAACAAATGAATGATTTACAGTGTAAGCTTTATAGTCAAGGTAATTGGGATAAGCTGTATAATTTTCTGAAATTAAAAACTACAAAAGATAATCCATTATGTTTATATATGGGCGATAATTTACTTCAAGATATCTATGCGCCTACGCGTTGCCTGCATTTGGACACGGTAGCCGTAGTTAGAGAAATTTACGATGAAAAATTGTTTAGAAATACGTCTACATCTAATTGTGAAGAAATGATTACGTCTTCTTCATTATGGGGCTCGTACTTCAAGACTGAGTCTGAAGATAAATTAACTATTTGGGGAGAAATAATACGTTCTTGTTCAAAAACCTGCGTACCTGATTTGTGCGTTTTCGTTAATAATCCTATAGATTATGCGTATGATACTGTCGATATTAATCATATAAATTATAATATGAAGGAACTTTATCCTGCTGAATTAAATTCGCATTTAAATCATTCTTGAATGTTTATTTAATAAATAATTCGAGTATTTGAATTTATTTTATGTATTTTATGGGAAAGCTATGAATTGAATTACGTTAAATCGATTTGAAGAATGGGTTGTAGATGATTCCATATACGATTAGCCGTTTTTTAACTATCCAATTATTTCATTTATAACGTATTTTTTATTACATCGATGATCGTGAATTTTACATTTATAATGTTTATATGCGTGTTGTATTATATTCATAAATAAAGCCCATTAAGAACCGACAATATTTTCAATCTCGCGTACTATATTATACTTGCTGTTTCAGATTATACTAATTTTTCCTCGTTTTCAGTGCCATGTAAATTTACTGCGATAACCACAATATCAAATTTGTGCGCTTTAATCAGCGACGAGTTTCCTCTTTTTTTTTTTTTTCTACATCGTATCAACACTAAGTGCTGCAAACAATGCTGATTGCGGATGGGAAAATAGATGTTTGAAGCACAAGATTGTGAGAAAAGAAAAAGGAGTAATGTAATTTTTTCGCTGTGTCATATAATATAGAACTAATTTAATATTAACTTTATTTAACAAAATATACGTAACACATATTACACATTTTTAATATTACAATTTTTATGTTAACGTATTGGCTTTTTGCCTTACTATATAGTATTATACCGATACATAACATTCTGCCCGTGTTTTATTGAATCTAAAATCCCATACCATAAACAGAATAAAACAATTAAGCTAAAGTTGTAAATTCGATCGGGTGCTTTAACTGCACGGCCCCTTCTTGTTACCAGATTTGGAACTTTTGATTTCTCTACATTTTCTTGCGATTTTATCATAGGATTCTCTTCATTTCTTTATAGCTGATATGCTTCGTCGAACTTGTGTTGTATCGTTTTTTAAAAGTACTTCTGTTCCTTCTTTATCAATAACTTCATATGGAGCCGGATTGAATGTTGGTGAAAATTTGTTGATTTGAGTGGAACCAGCACTTTAGCCCCGACATTAATATCCTTTCTTACTGCATTCAATCGTCTATCCATGTATTGTTTTCCTTTTTCTTTTGCCGATGAATCTTTATCAACTATTTCTACATATTCATGCGTAAAGCTCTTCTGAATTGTAGGGACTATATCACGAATATTTCTGCCAAACATTAACTTTGCAGGCGATACCCCCCGTTGACATATTTGGTGTTACTCTATACTGTAATAAATAATTTTGTAACTCCACTTCAATATTTTTCTTTTTTCTTTCTGCAATTTTTAATCTCTTCAGTATTGATCGATTTTGTCTCTCTACTTCATCATTTGCTGTTGGCCACAGTGGCGGTATAGTGATATGACGAATTCCAGCGTCATTAAAAAAAATTACATATTTCTTCTGATGTTAAGCTTTGGAGCATTATCCGTTTTTATACATTCTGGAAACCCATAACGAGCAAACTGTTTTCTTAATAATCCAATTGTTGTCTCTGATGTAATTGATTTTGTAAGCTCTGCTTCCACAAAACGACTAAAATAATCTACAATTACTAATATGTACTCTCCAGATGGTAGTGGACCCATATAATCAATTGCTATGTACTCCCATGGCTTTGATGGTAGTACAGTATTTTGAATTGAGGATGTTCTTTTGAACCTACAGCTGTACAGCTGAGACATTATTTAACAAATTTTCCTGTATCTGCATTAATATTTGGCCACCACGCTTTTGTTCTCAGTCTTAGCTTCATTCCGACAATACCTGGATGACCTTCATGTGCAAGCCGCAAAATTATTTTACGCAAACTCGCTCGTGGTACTATTAAATCACCACGAAGTAGTATACCATCATAGATACCTAACTCAGATTTTACTATGCTGTATTTAATTAATTCTTTTGGCCATATCCCACTGGCTTGTAAATTATGATACACTGCTTGAGTCATCTTTTTTCAGATGCTTCCTTTATTTCTTGAAATGACAAAGCTTTTGGAACTGCTGCTTCTGCCACCATTTGAATAATTTCTTCACTTTCAGGAATGCAATTATTACAATCCTGCACTATTTCAATTTGGACTATTCTTGATAATGGGTCCGCTATATTATTTTTCCCTGGTACATGTTTAATGTGATAATCAAAATTATGTAATCTTATTAACCAACGTTCAATGCGAGCATTTGTACGAAATTTAAAATTGAACGCAAATTCTAATGCTTGGTGATCTGTTAAAATATTAAATCGTTTTCCAAAAACATAAATACGAAATCGTTCACAACCTCATACAACTGCTAATGCTTCTTTTTCATATTGAGAATATTTTTTTTCTACCTTTGTTAAGCTTTTACTAGCGTACAGTACTATTTCTGGTTCTTTATTTTTACTTTTTTTTTTTTTTTTTTTTTTTGGATTAGTACAACACCTAATACATCAGAACCAGCACCTGTTATTATTGATATATCTGCATCATTTTTATATGAAATATTGTATTAATTTTTGTCATTGAATTTTTAATTAAAAGCTACTTCTTGTCGTTTTCCCCGCTTAAAAGTAACATTTTTCTGTATTAATACACGTAGTGGAGCAGTTGAGAGTAATTTGGGATAAATCTTGATACATAATTTATGAGTCCTAAGAAACTCAGTAACTTATTTTTCGTTGTAGGTGCTCTAAAATTTCGAATTTTTTCTTTTTATCGTGAGGTGTAATTTTTTCCTTTAATTTTATGTCCCATAAATTCATTTTCTTTATTTTTAAATACTGACTTTTCAATTTAGATTTAAACAGTCAAACAACGCTTTTAAATGTTTGTCATGTTCACTAGTACATTTACTGAATACAATTATGTCATCAAAGAATTAACTTTTTGTAAATGTTGTACTAAATTTTGTATTATTCTTTGAAACATTTCAGGCGCACACCTTATTCCAAAATATAACAGTTTAAAACGATAAATTCGTAGTTATTTGTCCTGATTCTGGTGCCAGCTCGATTCGGTGATATGCAGAACGGAGATCAATTTTGCTCAAAATTTCGTAATCTCTAGCTTCTTGGATAATTTCATGTAATATCGGTATCGGAAAATTTTCGCGTAATACTGCATTATTTGCTCTCCTCATATCAACACACATTCTAATTTTTCCATCTTTTTTTTTTTTTTATTACAATCGGTGACACCCATGGTGTTCGCCATTCTACTGTTTCAATAACATCATCTTTCATTAATTGTTCTATCACGTAACTGAAATGGAATTCTACGACATGGCTGTGATACATGTACCACTGACATATCTATCGGAATTCTGAGTTGAAAATTTTTTAGTTTCCCTAATAATGGTTTATTCTCATCTTGAACCATATAAATTTCTTTATCAATGCGTCCTAATTTCTGAACTGTTTCATTACCCAGCAAGCATTCATAATTATCACTATCCTCATTTAAAACATAAAATGTAGCAACTATTGACCTATTTTTCGTTTTAATTTCTGTTTTAATTGGAACATTTACTTGTTTTCCATAAACTACGATTTCTCGTTCTGAATGAAAACATTCACAATTTATTGTTTTTTTAATTTTTCCCATGTCTTTTTATTAATAATATTGCACGTTGCTCCTGAATCAACTAGCAAGTTGATTTTGACACCACCTATTTCAAACGGTAAGAAATTCTCCTTTATTTTATTATCTGTAATTTTAAATATATATATATTCCGGTTCATTAATTTCATTTGTCTTACAGATTCCTTTATCATTTTATTCTTATTTCGTGTTTTTGTTTTACAGCATTTTGAAAAATGATTTAAATGACCACACTTATTAAATTTTTTTCCTATTGCGGGACAATTTTTATCGCTACACAAGTGATCATATTTTCCACATCTATAACACGATCTTTTATTACTGTTAAAAATTACCTTAGTCCGGTTTACCTGATGATGACTGAAACTGTCTTGACTGTAATTTTACAGATTCTAAAATTCGTCCTAATTCAACAATTTTATTTAAATTATTCTCACGACTCTCCAATAATTTTCTGCGTAATTCTGGATTAGACGTTCCTTCCACTATTTGATCCAGAATAGCTTCCTCTGTATTTGGGAAATCGCATCGTTTTGCTTTATTTCGTATAATTTAGTAACAAACTGATCAACGTAGTCATTACCTTGAACAATTTTTCTGAATAAGTGTCGCTGATACACTTTATTCAAATCGTGAATAAGAATGTTTATCCAACAATAAAATAGCTCGATCAAAAACGTTATTCTGCTACTTTCTTGTTCGCTTCAGGAATTGCATCATAAATATCTTGCAAATCCTCCTAAATGTAGTAAGATTGCTAATTGTCGTTTCGGATCTGTAATTACTTTAGCTTCTATATAAAGTAGTAATGAACGTTTCCACCTAGTCCAATTAGTACAAACCTCAGGTGTATCTGAAGATACTATCAATGGCTTATACCGTTTCCATTATGCAATGAAAAATTAAATTCGAAATTCTTTAATCAAATTAATCGTATTAAAACAGTTTAATTGTACAACGCAATGTTAATTTTTATTCCTCGTCGCCGTTGTTGCATTTTGCTGTATTTAGATAATATAGAACTAATTTAATAATAACTTTATTTAACAAAATATACGTAACACATAATTTTAATATTACAATTTTTACGTTAATATATTTATTGGCTTTTTGCCTTACTATGTAGTATTATACAAATACATAACAGTGATGGAAATGAAATTCGGAAGCGATGAAGAAGAAAACGTTTATTGAATATTTAAGCCTTTCAGTCACCATGTTCACTATATGGCACATGAAATTTTAATACTAACAAAATTATGTATTTTCTAGTTGAGCATGAAATTGTAATCATATTTATATAAAAACATTGAAAATTGTCTACAGTTATCTAAAAAGCAGCGTTATATAATAAACAGCCTATGTGATTTATAATTTTCTGTCGAAATTTCACGTGTGACTGAAAAGGGTTAAATTATTGCAATATTTTTAATGCTAAGTACCCTAATATATAACCTTAGCAAATAATTTTATGAAAGACGCCGCTTGATCACGAAAAAACGGATAATCTAAATATTACATTATTAATTTATGTGTGGAAAAAATCAAAGAAAAAAAACTACAAAGGAAAACGAAATTATATTTGATCAACTAAATTATACGACACTAGACGATAAACAACAATATGCAACTAGTTAAAATAACATAAATGGCTTAGTAATAATCACGATATGAAATTATGTACTGGTCCTCGTGATAGATAGATCTGCTGTAAATCTACATGTCGTGTAGAAAAATCTCTACGATCTGGTACGTTTATATCGTATTTCAAGTTTTAGATTACCGCACTATAATTCTTTGTATTTATGCATGGAATAAGGAATATACCACCCTTCGATATTGCAAAGACGAATTGAATACGAGTGGCCATACCGCTGTCGAATGGAATTTGTATCTACGTAAAATTGGTGAACACGCATTGTTGAACAACAGAGTACGAATAGGAGGACCGAATCTGGATGTAGAAATCGAGGAATGATAAATATAATCCAGGAAGGATTTTACCCGATCAACGGGGTTTTTATTTGTAGAGAAACAGAAGAATGTTAGCTAATGTCGGTTCCAAATAGATCAGCCGCTACGTTATGGCCGTTGATAATACAGAATGTTGCTGCTGCTACGACAATTATAAGCGACGAATGGCGAGCATACCGGAATGTAGCCAATAATTATAATCATCAGACTGTTAATCGCGTTAATTTCGTGCATCCAGTCACATTGGCTCATACCCGGTTAATTGAAAGTTTACGGAGGCCAAATTAAAATCTAAAAATAAAAAGCGTCGAGGAACGTATCGTACAATGGTAAATTCATACTTTTGCGAATATACGCGGGAAACACCAAAAGAATTTATTTGATAAAAAAATTAAAAGATGAATAATGTTTTATATATTGAACTGTTTTTCATTATTTATTTATTTTATAGTATAAATTTGAATATTTAAAATTATTTCTTTTAAAATATAAAAGACGAAATATCACGCAATTAAAGGTTCCGGTTTTTAGGGGACTGAACAGGATAAACAATCCAATGTTGCCCCGTATCTCTTGTTTGCCCTGGCGTATAATACAAAAGGTCCAATTAATCAGTCGTCGAACACGCAATGCGTGTAGAGGTGTGTTCGAAAATATTTCATACGGTGCGTATATAAAAATTATTTACACTATAATTTTTAAAAAATTTATTGCATACCGTTCAGCAAAATTTGTCATAATAGATTTTAAGTCATTAAATGTGATTAATTTTACAGTAGTCGTTTATAATTTGTGTTAATTAGTCTAAGAGAAATTTGTACACAATATTCTCATCTGCTACCGGTTAAATAGTGTGAATACGGCTAGTTCACACTTAGTTTACACCTTTACAATATTACAATATTCAGTTATGATGATGATAATGACTAAAGCAATAATTAAAGCTAATTTTGTAAAATCTGCAAATACAAAAATTAAATATATATATATATTACACGTTTATTTATGATAAAAGGTTCATTCAATAAGTGCAGAAAGAGTATTTGGTAATTATTTATTTAGTTTAGGGCGTTGAAATAAACGTAAGAGTTCGGGATGTTTGTCGAATGGCCTATTAGATAGGAGATGCGTCTATAATTTTTCAGTTTCTTCACTCATTTCACTTATTTCAAAGTTCGCCCATTGGCATTTATCTATTCTTTTATTTTAGTACACACGAAACAGTCCAGTGAAAATACTTAATAATATAGAAAGCGATCGTATAAATTTTAAAGCTGTATAAACGTCATCTGCTTTTAAAAATGCTATCTATTTTAACAATAATTATTATAAGTTCATTTCCAAGGCTGTATTATTACATTACAGTTATTAAGATATTTACATGTTATTTTAACAATCGCATCAAAAAATTATTTTAATCGTCATATTTCACATTAAAATAATCTTATAAAAAATACTTGTGTTCTTAAACTATTATTTTGTAAAAAACCTATTGGATCGTGAAATAATCTAATAAACCAGTTTCGTTGTTCTCATATTATCTTGTGCGTTAAACATACTTTGCAACTTTAGTATGTAAAAGCCCGCCGCAAGGGGGAATTGTGATAAATTGCCTCGTTAAAATTCCATATCTTTTCGGTTTTACTCCGAAACCTAAACGTAAATATGTATATATATATATATATATTTTGGTTATTATTATGCATGTGCACTGTATTCAAGGATCCCGTCAAACTATGCAGCTTGGTCCTATAAATGAGCACGTCTCATTATTTATTTTCGTTCAAAAATACAAATATAAAACTTAATATAAACGAATTCGAGGCAAATATATACTTATCGCAAATCTTACAAACAACAATAATAAGTTAAAAATATCCGGTTATATCTTGTAAACACGAATGTTACAAAAATCACAATTTAGAGGTACATTTTGAAAAATGTTTAATATTTTTTTGGTTTTTACATTTTAAGGGGTCCTCAATTATATTTTTATTCCGGATTCCCAAATCTATGTGACGGGCTTCCAGTTCTATGAAAGTAGAAATTTAAGTATTCTGAATTTTCAATTTAAAATCCATATACGCAGTTTAATATATTCGCTTAAAATTTATTTGAAAATATGTTATTGCGAGGAAGTTTTAGCGGCGGATTAAAATATAATTCGATTAAGTATTTTGTTGAATTAGATTTTAACCTGAAAACAAAAATACATTTAATATGGGGACATCGACTATGTACTTGTAACGATTGTAAATTGTAACTAAAATTACCAAAATTAACTCAAATTAAACGGGTTTACATAAATAAGGGAAATTTTTGGTAATAGTATCAATATCTTTAGTTTTCAGATGTATTATGACGAGTTTATATTTAAACCGTTTTTTTTTTTGTTTTTTTTAATGGGCGTTCCAACTATTGTAGTTAAATAATACAACACAATATTTCATTTTTTTTATTTCATCACGGGATAAATTTTTGTAATTTTTGTTATCAACTTCCAAAAATAATTAAAACACGCTGTTTGCTCGTCATAATTTTTAAACAATATATATATTATATTGCCAATAAGTTGTAAACATAATTTTTCACCATGGTACTATTATGATTGATAAACAAATAATATATAATAAACTTACGAAAGTATTGAATTTCGGGCTTCATAAAGACAAAAATGAATATGCGAAGAAATCGGAAGTCATTCTCAACAAAAAAACCTGTTCAAGAAGCTGAAATATCGAACTTGAACTTTTCAAGAAAGACACATGTCAGTGGAAGATCGTAATGGATGAGTGATGACAGGGAATACTGTAAGGAATTAACGTCTGGGTACAATACAAGGCGAATATAAAAAAGATCTACAAACACAATAGAACAAGAATGTACTCCGAAATGAAATCTAACACGCAAGAAACAAATTAAAAGAGAATAAATCAGCAGGCTGCGAAGATATAGTAGCCGAAATGATCAAGCCAGTCAAAGAAAGAGCGGTAGATTTAATACACCGACTTTGCAATAAGATATGGAAAAATGGGGTTATGGCCAAGCGACTGGACTAAGTTAATACGTATTATACCAATTTATAAGAAAGGCAATAACATTATATAGGCTTATCGCGCTTATTAGTCGTACTAGCAAATTACTATTATATGTAATTTAAAAACGATTAAAATATTATATACTGCCACAAATTGCGTTGGAGCAAACAGGCCTTATAGCTGGAAAAGGGACTCAAGAATAGCTTATCATAATTAGATAATAGAAAAATACTACGAGTATGCACTTGCGATAATACGCTTTCTAGATTATACAAAGGCATTCGACATGGTGGAGTGGGATACGCTGTGGTATGTATTGAGAGAGTTCAAAATACCGGAGCATCTAATAACTTTAATACGGAAACGGTATGAAAGAAATACTGCTTAAAATAGAAGGATAACTTTCCGAAAGCTTTCAAACAACGGATGTGTACTATCGCCTATACTATATAACATATACATCGAATGGATTATGCGACAGGCAACTGAAGACTGGAACGGCAGAATAACCATCGGAGGAAGGGAAAATATGTAATTTACGATGCGCGGATGATACAGTGATTTTACAAACGAGCTAGTACTGACAACATTTCTGAAGCGAATAGAATATTTCCGCAAGAAAGCTAATTTGATATTAAATCGTGACAAGGCGAGGCAATCTGAGAAATTTGGTAACTGATATAGAGACGGAAACGACATATCTGGGAGCGTACAAAAGTGAAATCAAACGGCGAATTGGAAAGGCCAAAAGCGTCTTAACAACGAAAAAACGATTAATGAAATCACTTTTCGATAGCGTGCTACGGCTCAGAGTCGTGGACATTAAATAAAACATTATGTCCAAAACTTCTTTGGAATGTGCTGCTATTATGCTCAGGACTTCATCGTCGGACTAATGCAGTTGTCCTAAAATAACTCGAAATACAGCAGAAAGATAGATTGGTTTCAGCAATAAAAAGAAGACATTTCAAGTTATTTGGCCATCGATGGATTGGAAAAAATAATAATACAAGGAGTAATAAGAGGAAAAAGAAGCCGGGGTCAACCGCCCACCCGTTTTGGGGATTACATTCAAGACATGACGGGGGAAAATTACATGATTGGTCACGACGTCCGAAAATATACGATACTACTATTATGAATAAAGCTGTTTAATAAAATATTTTATTTGAAGTTAAATTACAACATAAAAATGAAAAAATTCACGTAAGACTGCAAAAGAATGAGTTAAAATCTCGAGAAAAACTAGCGCTAATAGAGAATAGTTCTCTGCAGGTCGAAACAAAAACTAGAATGACGCGCAATTAGTAATCATTAGCAGTACAACAGTCATGTACATGTATATCTTTATATCACTGAAGAAAATTATAAGCATTTTATTTTACGAGAGTGCTTTAAAAATTTTGTAACGTACTAGTGACAATGATAACAATAAAGTTGCGATTGGTTATAATTTTTATCAATTTTAATTTATATAAAGATTACACTCCTACTTTATCAAGATTCCTTATAACTGATTTACATGAATTTTTATAATAAACTAAAAACAAGTTCGCTATTATTTTTCACTGTAGGATGCAAACTATTATAAAATACTGATAACACATCGAGGTTTGAGCTGTATATTCTTACATATTAAATATTATAATGTAGATAATAATTTTTAATCCAAGTCGAATTATCGTGTGTTTTATTGATTAGATAAAATCGGGCAGAATTTATACAAGAAATTTTAACTTGTATTAGAACAAAAAAAATGCAGTATGTATATTTTCAGTTGCATAAAACATTATGAAAAAAAAATTTTATGCCAATCCGCAGTTTTTTTTTTTTTTCAACAAATCGTCGTCGATAAGTTTATTTTTATTTCTTAGTACTTCGTAAAATAATGATACAAATATATATGTGTTGAATGAATTATTTGAAATTTCTCGAAAAAATGTCAGTATTATAAGAAGAAAATAAGATTATTAAACATACTTGTAAAATTTTGAAACACGACGAAATTTTATCTTAAATAATGAGAGTTTTTATTTCGAGGGATTTCGATTCCAATTATTAAATCTATATAACGAATTTTAAGCCTCGTCGCAATTCGAACCAGAATTATTGCGGCTAATCTTTATAATTTACATTGTACATAAATTCAATTATAAATTAATTGCGATTCGGTTTATTATTTCATATTCCAATAGTGGGGGGGAAAAAAAGGAAATATTTTTATATCATGCACCGTTGTTTTTACATTTTAAACACAACGAATAATAACATATTTCGGACTACTGTTTAATAAATCATGAATCATCGACTAAGAATACTTGAAATTCATTTTCCCCGAGAGAATTACTATTTATAAACTAAAGAAGGTAATAACTATAAGCTAAAGAGGATAATAATAAATGGCGTCACATCAAATATGGAGATTACATGTATTTGCAAGCTCTATCGTAGCTGTTATTTCATTTCGAAAATAAATATTACCGAGACCGAAAATAAAACAAGTACTATCGATTATTTATAAAAAAATGTATTAAACTCGAGAAAAAGTATAAAGAGCTTCAGTTTATAAAAAAAAAAAAAAAAAAAAAAAGTATAAAGATTTCTAAAGACATATAGTAATTTAAAGTCTAGATATATTAATTAACTATTTTTCAGTATAATCTAAATGGTACTTATGTCCATTTTATCTAGATCGTTAATTTTCATAGTTTGTAACATTTTCTTCCACAGTCGTAACAATTCGTGCGACGTAAAATCTTTCGCGCGTTTTAGTCGTAACGGATTAGTTTTTATATTAAACAACCCGCGTGAACCACATTCTTTATATATACGTACGAAACAACCGTCGAACACCATTTGCGATGTATGAGAATAATCTTCAAATAACTGAGGAATAATAAACATTATTGCCGGCTGTTGATCGTTAAGTTTACAAGAAGATTTTCTTAAAATTAAAGGAGCAGCTTTATCGGATGCCGGATCATCTTTTAAATCGGTGCAACAAACTAACGTAGGTAACTTGATTTCTAGTACAGACGACTTGGAAAACGGTAAGAGTAAATCAGTCAGGCTTTGGCGACGTTTTGGTATTACATAACGATTCCAGCTGCCTAAAATAACAACGTTCGCAACTCCGTACGAACGCGATAAACAATCGTCCTTATACGCCAAATACTCGACAGTGCTCGTTCGATTCGAAAGAGGAAAGTTCCAATTAACGACGGTCACGCTTTGGAAAATCCGTTTTCGTTCGTTAACGTACTCTAAAAAAGGAATAATGGAGTGTTGTATCGAGTTATCGTAGATAATAACGTGCGATACGTTTAATACATCGTAATAGCTTAACAATTCGACTAGATTTATTTTAGACATAGCCGAATAATCCGGCTCTATACAAAGGACACTTTCCCACGCTGAATTCGTATTTTTGTAACGCACCGGTAGCATTCGATGTTCGTTTCCACTGATGAAAACAACTCCATACGGATTTTCTACAGGAAGAGGTTTATTTTTAGTTCGACACAGTAACGTGTATTTTAAAATAACGCTGCTCCCTGACGAAACTACTAAACTTTCTGTATCGATTTTATAAGAAAATTCTCCATCCTTCGAAATGATAACATCGTCTACTTCGAACCAAAGGTGACATTTTACGTCGATAAAGGATGAGTGAGGACCAACGGCTATAGTTCTAGTGTAAGATTTTTCTCCATTTTCTATCCAAAATGATGAAAATACCTGATAAGCGGAAAATTGCGTCCAAGCAGATCTAGGTTCGCTAAACGGATTTTTCTTATCAACGCGATCAGATAAGTTTTTCATCAACGTAACGCAATCTTCACTAGTGTCTTCGACGGTACCGAAAAAGTCCAGAACTTGCAATACATATCTAAGTTTCAAGTATTCATGTCTATAAAACAGTAACGTTACAACACTAATAACCGAAACGATAATAAGTAATAATTGATAATACTTCCTCATTGCTTTAAATTAAATACTTTTCACCGTACTTATTTTACTTTCTTCTCATATGAAAATACGAAAAAATCGAATTAATTTTTTTGGTTTCACGGTTAAATGATATACGGCAGTATATTAATCCTTATTATGGTAAAATTTTTAATTTTTAACGCAAGTAATAATTATAATTGGAAAATTAAAAAAAAAAAAAAAACTTTTTAATAACGTCAATTATTAACATCTGCGCTACGCAATTACAGATATAAAATGAATACAAACGCATAATCTTTAAATGAATATATAATTCTAAATACACACGGTCGATGTTAAAAACTATAGATCTTTAATTTCGGTTTATTTATTATTTTCGTTTATTTTTCTGTGTGAGCTTTGAAAACATTGTTGATTTTCTGGATAGGTGTAATTATTTAATTTTCAATATTTAAGTAAAATTATGTAAAACAATGAGTAATATTTACATCAATGAACCTCCAACGTGTGGAAAGGTATAATTTACTTTGTGGATAATGTTTTTGGTTTATTTGGTATTACATTTTTAAACGCACGTATCATTTATTATATTTAAATTTATTGTTAAATTGCTGATTAGTATAAATCGAAACAAAAATTGGAGGTTATATAAAAACATAATGAAGTATTTATATGACTAGAATGAAAGTAAAATAACGAAATTAAAGAAAAATTAGCATGGGAAATTGTTTAAAAGCAAGTAAATAATAATTATGAAGTTAAAAGAAAAATATTATTAACGATGCTTATAAAAGGATGGTTTCCGCATTGCATAATTAACTTCCAAAAATTACTAATAATAGTCGTAAATGATATTTCTGTTTAAAACGAAGTAAAGATCAGTAAAATGTAATAAAAATAAAACTAACAATAATACGCTTCTAACTGTAAAAAAAAACACCAATCTGTCAAATCAGTTTATTATTATTATTTTTTTCATTGTACCGGTCACAAGTACCATAAGCAATGATGATTCCGATAAACAGCATATTAATTTAATGTCTTCAATAAGAAGGTAAACATGATTAAAGAATACTTTGTAAAAGTATGGAATTAAAGTAATGCAATAAGGAAATGTATCGCGCATGATAATTCCGGTTGATAGGTAATTTGGAGAGCATCTCGACATAATTTCGTTCTCAGTCTCCCAGCTGGATTACCTGCAAGTCGTAACGAGTGCATTCTGGCAATATTGGAATTAATGCCGTGTTTGAGTTTGTTACATAATAGTTTTTCGTACTGGCTAATGTAAATATCCTGAACAAATGAAACATTCAAATCATTATGCAGGTTCAAGTTGGAAACGTAGAATGACGCGGACGTGATTACACGAAGTATCTTCGGCTGTTTCTGCTGTATTCTGTTCATGTTACTTGCACTGGTTGATTCATATAATTCAGTACCATAACGCCCAATCGGCTTATTCATTGTGAGATAAATGCGTGTTTTAGTTTTTAAATCCAAGGTCGACTGACGACCCAGCAACGAATATAGTAGCCAAGCGCGAGTAATGATGACCTTTCGAATTTGGACCACGTTAAACCGCCATGTGAGCCTTCGATGCATTCCGAAATAGCGTACGAAATCAACTTGTGGGATTATGTCATTATTAATTTTTATAGGTGTGTACTCAACTGATCTATTTGCAAACATAATATGTTGATACTTATGTGAATTAAACTGTATTCGCTAATTCGACAGAGTTTGCATATTTAACGTCCGAATTCGACGCGAGGTTGACTATATCATCTGCGAATTGGGTTAGTATTGTTTGATTAATGGTATTACAAATCTGCGTGGCACAAGTAAAGTACCTTGCGGAACTGATGCTAAGACTACATGTTCCTTCGAATTCTGTTGACCACAAATGTTCTGTCAGTCAGATATGACTGAAGTAACATGTAGAGATCGCAAGGAAAGACTTGCTTCAATTTGAGAAGTAGTACAGACTTTCACAAACGCCTACGTCATCGGGCGTATATGACAGAATTAGTTGCTCAAGGACTTGAATTGTGGAGTATAAGTTATAAGCAGAAATTGATTTTATACATAAGGAATTGAAAATATTTGTCTACAATTTCATTACAAAGACAACCTTTATGGATATTTTAACAGATCAACGGAAGTTTTTCCTTAATATATCATCGATATATAAAACGATTTCTACCGATCTATTATTTGTTATATTATATATATATATAAAATGTATATGTATATCAAGATTTTATTTTTGTTGTTGTATCTTTTCGGTTTTTTCCTCCGCTTTTCTTCGTGTTTAGCGAAGCAAGATGCATGGATTTAATAAGGCACCGATCGATTCTGAGGTGTTCAAGTATTTTAGAAATGAGCCAAGAAATTTACTAAAAACAGCCTATTAGGATCATTTAGAATATCATTTACAGCTAATATTAGGTGTGCTTTAAAATAATTTTGCTTTTAAATAATACAGAAAATGGTGTATTGATTTGTATACTTGTGTTATTGAATTTATGCACAGAGCAATTTTTTTGTACTAGACTAATTTGTATTTTCCAATTATGAGTACTTTATTATTATTTGTAGTCTGACGGATACTTTGAGCATTTCTAATTACGTTGTCCATCATTTATGTGTAATCTAATACGTTGGAACTGAAATAGCGGTAGATTTTTCATTTGAGTTATTCAAAAAGTTATCGAAACGTGAATTGAAGTTTATGTCTTGTCCCGCTGTCTAAACGCAGAAAATTTAATAGAGATGCTTCGTTTTAAATATTTATTTGGATCGGTTCTAATATTCTAATTTTTTATTTAAATTCCATTTAAACATGAAACTAATACTTGCTATTTACCGGAATTGTATTTAATGTATCTGTGTATAATTGTTCTTAAGATATTGTTAACGACAACATTTGGCGATTTACAAATCGAATTATGGTCAAAAGAAGCTCCGAAAGCATCCAAGAATTTCCTTCAATTATGTATGGAAGGGTATTATGATAATACACTGGTTCATCGTATCTTAAAAGGACGTTATGCAGAAGCTGGTGATCCAAAAGGTACTGGTTATACCTGGGAGTCTGTTTATGGTGATCTATTCAAGGTATGACTGTCTTCTTGACGTATATTTTTCTTTGTATGTATCTACGTAAATATCGGATAATATAATATTGAAAGATTCAGTGCCGTAATGAATGGATTTGATTAAATAAAATGCCAAAATCAAATAATATATTAAATATATAAGAAATTTTGTCGCTTTCGTATTATTTAAAAATTATCGCTTTTTATTAAAGGCGGTTTTTTTTTTTTTTATTGTGTTGCCCCAGTTTCTGTTCTTTTGGCCAGTTTAAGTCGACTGCTCGGATTATATATATATTATCGGTCTTAATAGAATTATATAATTTACACGCATCCAAGAAGGTACGATCCACAATAAGCTCTTCTAGTTGTGTTGGTAATGTATTCATTGTCAATAAAAGTTCCGACAGAAAACTATCTCTATTTTTTTATTTCGGACAGGACCAAATGTGATGATCGATATTATCTTCAATTTACATACCTCGCAGACTCCACTTCTGATGATCCCTAGCTTGGCAAGATAAGTAGGTGTACAGCAGTGACTATTTCTTAATCTGACAGAAGACGAAATCTTATAGAGGAGATCGACATCTTTAACCCAAAGCTTTTTTGGAATTGTCTTTTGAATAGTACCACATTTTTTACCTTTTAACAAGCTTTTGCATTCGAAATATTATCAAAAGGAACGGTAAAATATTTCCTTAACCTTTGTTATTACCTGTCCCCACTGTAGTTTAACATGCTTCTTAATGGCAGTTATTTGATTGTACATTTTATTCAAATGATAATTAGTTGAACAGCTTGTTTTAGGTGTTGACCGTATGGGAAATAGATTTATTATCCGTCGGTAAGTTTTTACCAAAAGAACCTACAATAAACAATTTTTAAAATTAGATCACAGTAATGTGATAAAAAATGCTTGATATATTGATTTACGTGGTGAGATATATTATGAACGATATGATCGAACATTATTTTTTTAAGGAACAATAAATGTGTTAATTGAGTATATTTTGACATATCAACATCGTGCTTAGTGGACGAATAAAATTACTTGCTAAATTTTATGACAATTAAAATTCATTTACTCTATTAGATAATATGTAAGTTTTTAAATTTTAAAGGATGAAATTCATTCAAGACTCAGATTTGTTCGCCGAGGATTGGTCGCTTGTATAGCGTATGATCAAAATCATAATGGTTCGCAATTCATGTTTACGTTGGGGGCACTGCCGGAATTTATCAATAAACGTACGATCTTCGCGCAGGTTACTGGGGATACTATTTTTAATTTGTTGAGATTGGATTCGGCTATTACTGATGATGTTAGTATTTTCTTACTTTTTATTATCAATGTAAAATAACTATATTATACATATATACACATACACATGTATTAAAATATTTCTTTGAAAAATCATAATTGAAATTAATTTCAGTAATCTTACGAGAAAATAACTTTCTTGAAAAGAATACACATTTCGAATGTAGGGCCTTTTGTAAAGATAAATGTGTAATTAAATTTTTACTTATTTATGATTTTGTCGGAAAATGTTTATATTTAACTAAACTATTTTTGTTAATTACTATATAGAGAAGGATCCTAAATTTCAACATATATATTTTTTTTTGTGTGCAGTAGTTTTTGTATTGTTTAAACATAAATTTGTCTCTTAAAAATCAATAAATTGTACCCATCGAAAATTTGTTACTGTATGTATAGTATTAATCGTTGTATATTACAATTTTTTAATTCTCTCTCTCTCTCTCTCTCTCTCTCTCTCTCTCTCTTTATATATATTGTTCAACAAAGGACAGGACTTTCAATTGTGGAATGTGTACGACTGTCGGTGTAATTGGCGAACACTTATTGCTTCAGCGACGGACTAAGATTAATCACGATACCCTAATTAGGGTGACGACTACTGACGATGATATATATATATATATATATATATATATATATATAAAAAATATATATAATATAAAATTAAAAATACAGAAAATGTTGATCACCACATATATGTGAGAACTATGATAAATGATGATTGGAGCCAATCTTAAGTAATAAAAAATAAAATCATGCATTCAATGGAATTAAATTAATATCCGCGTGTAAGGATCTAAATATACGCATAAAACTGAGAATGCTTTACGTGTATTTTCAATATTTTTGTACGGAGTTTAAGGGATGGTTATATTGTCGAATTTTTAAAATTACCGTCTGGGCGTTTTCATTTTTTTTACACAAAATTATACATTTTGGTTTTTGAAATGATTTAAAGAAAAAATTACACAGAAAGTTTAAAAATAGGAAGTAATATAATATTGCTTTTTTTTTTTTAAATATCCCTTATCCTAAAAATATATATTAATAGAGTTTATATACCGCATAGAGAACATTGTGACTGAAACTGAAAGAATTTAACGAACAAAATGAATAGTTCAGACTATATTCGCTAATACTAATAATAAATGTGCTCGTTTCTACGTAATTTATTTAAAAAATTATTCATTTAAAAAGGTATTTATTTAAAATTTCTTCTTCTCTTCTTAATTTCTCAATCTATTAATAGATTGGTGGACAACCGTGTTTAAAAGTTTCCGGAAAGAGCCATTTTCTTCGTACTTTCATAGTTCTCCGCTTTTACATCTCCTTGTATTTCTTTTATGTATTTCTGTCTCGATCTTCCTCTTGGTCTTTTCCCTTCCATGGTTCCTTCTATTATTTGTACTAGGTCTATTCATTGTTTCTATGTATATATATGTGCAGTCCATTTAAGAGACTCCTTGTTTTAAGTGTCTTTATTAAACTTCTTTTTTCATTGACTCTTTCTAATATTTTTTCATTTCTTATCTCCGTCCAAAATACCCTTTCCATTCTTCTCCAGCACCAGGTTTCCGAACGCTTCCAATTGATTGGTTAGTTTTTTGTTCATTTTGTTAAAATTTCACGTTTCTGACCCATTCAGCAGTATACTCCGTATGAATACTTTAATAAATCTTTTCTTCGTTTCCATTTGGATAATTTTTGATATTAATAAGCTTCGTTTTTTATTAAACGCTAATTTTGTCATTGCAATTCTTTCCTATATATCTTATTTACTATTTCTATCTTCTGTAATAATACCACCACCCAAATACTTTTGTGGTTTTACTTGTTTTATTCGTTCTCCGTCTATTTTTATGTTTGTTTTCTATTTTTTGTTTCGTTACGTACTGTTACAGTTGTTTTCTTTTTATTTATTCATTTTCATATCATACTTCTGAAATATCCGATCCATCTGATTTAGGGAAGATTTTAATTATTTTTCACTTCCTTCCATTATTGCAATGTCATATCTGCATACGTAAACAGGCTTATTTTTATGCCGCCTACTGAGATTCCACTATCACCATTTTTGTTTCCACTCTTTAACCGCTTGTTCTTGAACAGCGTAGGTGATAAGCTGCATCCTTGTCCGACTTCTTTCGTTATTGTTGCTTCAATAGCTACTTCTATTTGTATTATTGTATAATGCTTTTATCATCATTTTGTCTCTTATCATCTGTATTTATCATTTCCAGTATTTCATTAAGCAGATTCCTGTCACATTTATCAAACTATTTTTCTAGATCTATAAAAGCGATATAGAGTGGTT
The DNA here is from genome assembly GCA_032883995.1 of Coronaproctus castanopsis. Lineage (NCBI taxonomy): Eukaryota > Metazoa > Arthropoda > Insecta > Hemiptera > Monophlebidae > Coronaproctus > Coronaproctus castanopsis. The sequence continues at coordinate 27,919,289 of CM065054.1, forward strand.
GATTTAATTCTATTTTCTTGTGACGATTATATAATCTGTCTCTCTGCATATTATATCTACTATTTGATTTTTTTTTAATATATAAAGAGGAATGAAAAATTTTAGAATTAGCCCTTCCGACATATAGCCAACGTAAATTTCAAAAAATAAATAAAAAATACGATAGTAAAAATTTGGAAAATAGTTTATTTAAAAAAAAAAAAATGTGTATATACAATACAAATATGCTTTACAGAAATAAAAAGATTAATTTAGTTCGTTCGTTCGAAAAAAAGGAAAACAAAGATAATCGTGGATGAAAATCGTATTAATTTACAATTCTCAGAAGCCTTGTAAAATTAACACGACGACCAACAAAAAAACGGACGCTATTAATCCCAAAATATATTGAAAAAATACCGACGGCTGGTCTAAAAGAATAATTCGCTTGCGATATATAAAACTCCTCCGAGTAATGTAGAAGCAGTTTACCTTATAGATCGACACCTTGATATACGAAGATGTCGTCATTAAAGCCATCAGTTAACAATATAGCCGACGTAATAAAGCGATCGTTACGTGACCATCGCTAAATACCAATTCGTTGGAGACTGCGCCGAATTTCGCGACTAAACTGAACGAGCATCAGTTTGAGCGTTTTTTATTATAATTTCAGTAAGCGACTAACGAATATAATTTACGCGATTATTTATTTAGTTATAGAAAAAACAAAAAATGAAATTAAAAAAACGAATTTATTCGACAATTGGAAAACACACATCAGGCAAAAGAAACATCAGTAACAGCGCAAAATGAATCAGATGTATCGGTTAATTGGCGGAAAGTCGTCTGTAAACTTATACAGCAAGAGGTTACTATATCAAACAATCCTACGTCCCATCTGGACATATGGAGTTCAAGTTTGCGCTTCTGCTTCCAACAGAGCTATCATCCAGCGACAGCAGAACAAAATTCTTCGGACGTCGACTAACGCCCGATGGTTCCAGCGGAACAGTAATGTACATTATGATCTGAATATTCAACAAGTTCGTGATATCATTCACAACTTTGTAGTCAAACACGAATAGAGACTGCACGGTCACACCAATAAAGCAGTTACACGGTTACACTGCAAATGATGTGAGACGTCTTAAGCGAACACATCCATTGGACCTAGTTTATAGTTAAATAATAATTATATTTCTATCGAACCCCATATTCGTAAATAATATTTAGTTAATATTAGTGGAAACTGATCACTGGATCAGCGTACACAACATGTTACAAAAATTGTTTAACCTATAGGTTAAGAGTTTATAAAAAAAAAATGTAACAAAGCGATTTTTCCGCCTGAGGTAAGTAGATAGACACAATTAACGATACGTTAGAATTACTAGCCAGCGATAAATTTAATTTACTCGTTATCATCATCGTCGTGTCGTTCGTTGCTAAACGTCGTGACTAGCTATTTGTACGTTTAATTTTTACCTATAAAATGAGCTAGCATTCAAGGCACTATCGACGCAGATGCGCGCGCATATGGTGTTATACGGAGTGTGGAGTGCCACTGCCTTCTTCGTGATAATTGAGAATTAAATAATGAAAAACTTTCTAAGTCGCGTGTTAGTTTCGAACCCTCGACCGTCGTCGAGTACCGTCAAGTTGCGACAGTCGAGCAACTACGCCACCGCGACATATACGTAATCGATATTTCTTGACGTTTATTAAATATTTGGAATAATAATAACCGGAATTCGAGGTTTAAATATCTTTTTTTTTTTCAACGACTTTACAAAAAAATAACAATAAGTTAATGGGTTGCGAAGAATATTACGAATATCACTAAAACAACTTTATCGGAGAATTAATGTAATTTTTGCTACTTTCCATCGAGCCGGAAAGTAAGTTTAAAAATGTTATCGATTAATTTAGCGAGATAATCGCATTACCAGTATCGTCTAAAAATAAAATACTCTTCGGAAAATATGAAATCTTAGCAAAATGTACCCTCCAGCTAACCAATCTTTTTTAGCCCGTTCATGAACCCAACTGACAAACTCGAATTAATAATCGCTCCTTACCTCTCAGGCACTAGCAAACTTTGCGACGTATTTTTTTATATATATTTTTTAATGGTCACTTGATAATAGCTTAATAGACGAAAAGGTTTGTGATTTATATAAACATTTAGTGCTTTTAACTCATTTGTCTTGTTTATTTTTAATAAAAATCACTACATTCCATATATATATATATATATATATATATATATATATATATATATATATATATATATATATATATATATATAATATACGTGTATGTTCTAATGGGAAATATAGTTGGACCATACATTAAGATATTATTGAATTTCGGATACAGTTTTTATACTGGCTGTATTATCGAACAGAAAAATACGAGGAAAAAAAATGGATGCGTACGCTTTTAATCTTATTTAAGAAGCGACATTAATTTTTCGTTAATAATAAATTTGTTGCGCGTTATATTTTGTACAAGAATCGATTGGTAACATTTTTCGTTTTAGGATGGACGGCCGGAGTTTTGTTGTAGTTACAAAATTTTAAAAGCCGAAATTTTATTTAATCCGTTCAATGATGTAATTCCACGCCAAATAAAATGCGTCAAATTACCGAAGACGAAAGATAAAACGGTGAACGATATAAAACCGGTCAAGTAAGTATATTTTAATTTATTTTTTTATTTATTTTTTAATAATATATCTATATATATCGGCGTGTAATCTTTATAAGAATAAATTAGAAAATAATTCGAATATAAAAATAAAATATCATAATTTATTGAAAATTTCTCCATGTACGCGGCGTATTGCGATTCGCTTTAAATATGCATGTAGCGTACTAACGCATAATTAACAAATGAAATAAAATAATAATGATGAAAAATGATTATAAAGAATATAACAATTTCTAACTATAAACAACTGGGTAATAGCAGATCTAATATTCATATTGAGACGTTTGTCAACAGATCTTGATAATCTACAATTTAAATAATTTTTTTTTCTTATATTCGCTGATTTACGACTAGCCTAGGGTGAGGCTATCTAATAAATTATATCATAAAGTATATATATATATATATATATATATATATATATATATATATATATATATATATATATATATATATATATATATATATATACAATCACGTGTATGAGAACTATTCAATGATATATCCCCTCGAAAAGATTACAGGATTAAGTTTCTCATTTTAGTTTGCTTGAGTCTCGATGGCGGTTCTATGTGTGAAAGTTCGACTACCAGTTGATTTGGGTGGTTTTGTAACCGCATCATATGTTTATGTGCGAGCCTCCGAATAATTCCACTGATTCATCCACAAATCCCGATGTATGATTTTATTTGGACACCTACCATGTAAATTAGGCGCAGCATTTTGTTCAGGAAATGCTGGGTAACCAATTTGTTTGTCGTGTCTTTATGCAACCCCACAGTTCGCTGCGTAGAAGCATACTGGACGTAGTACAGTTTTTATATATTAACAGACGGTATTCCATTAGGATAGTTTGAAGTAATAACCGAATAATCAATAAAGTTGTTTCCTCCGGATGTGGAGTTTTTTTATTTTCTTTCGAATATGCGACTTCCGTGTGTCGTAAACTCTTCGATATTTCCTTTCATTATTCCTCGGAATCGCTTTATCGTCTATTAGTACCCGCTTGCTGTGTAGTTTTCTATTGGAGAACGTGGTGTGTGATGACTTATCTGAGTTAACACTAAATTTCCACCGTCGTGCCTACTGATGAACCTCATCTACACTATTCTGCAATTTCGTAATGGTCAACATTTTTATCTGATGCGATTATCTATCATCTGCAAACGTTCCTACCGGAGCAGATTCAAACGTTGGCAAATCTGCTGTATAAAGATCGTATAGCAAGGCTTTTAGGACATTTACTCTGTGGTGGGACTTCAGCTAGAATTGGATGTACATCTCTGATAGATTGTCCTTATGTTCGACCTGAAACCTGCCTGTTGCTTAAATATGATCACACTAACTGATGAAATCTCTCCGGCAGAAAGCATCCCAGCTTGTACGGATAGACGCTGGCGCCAGATTTGATCAAAGGCCTTAGTAATGTCGATAACAACCGCGTCGTTATATTATATTCTAAATAAAGTAAATAAAACGAAATAATTTTTCGTACCGAAACGTATTTTTCATTACGTATAGTTAATATCTAAAAGAAAAAGTTACTCGTACAAATTAAAATACGAAGTAAATGACGAAATTATTTGAATTTTACTACTATTTTAGAAAAGTCGTTTTTTCTTCGACGACGAAATAGCCTATAATTTTAAATATATTTAAATGTATAAAAATATATATTTGGAATTTATTGAATCGTGTGAAAACGTTCGTTATAATGTCTCAAACTGCGAACTGTACAAAATGTTTCATCTATTCGCAGTTCGAAATGTTTAATTTTTTTTTTTACTCGAATCAACGTATACTTTTTTCAATTTCATGATCACGTTTGTTTCCTAAACTTTACTTAAACGAACGGATAATTAAATAATAATCCGAAATAGTTCGTTGTCTGTTGCAGTCGAGAAATTTTAATTTTTTCTTTTTTTTTTTTTTGTAAACGTTAAAAATTATATTTTCAAAATTATCAACTTCTACTATTGAATATAAACAGCGCGTGTACGTAATTAGCGACCAATATATAAATTTTTAAAAATGTATTCTAAATATAATTGTTGTTTCTCAAGTGCGTTCTGGAATTCGTCAATTTAAAAACTATAATAAATCGTTCCAACGAGTATTCTACGATATATTTTTTATTTAGAATAATGAACTAGCATAAAATTGATCCGTTAACATAGACTGCATAGAATTTTACCTCGGCAACTTTCGATTTAAACGTGTTTCTTAAAATTATTCTTATATTCAAGCGGGCATTAACTTTTCGATTGACAATGCGATTACGTCAAATTTACACAGTAGTTTCACTAATGATCCTTCAACCACCCTTCAGATTCTCATGGGGGGTGGAAAATGAGAAGCAACAATGAAATCGCTAAAATTCCACCGTAAGCGCGCTATTGCGGAGACAGCTCTAACTTTGGAAGATTTTTCCACCTTGCTTGTACAAATTGAAGCGGTTCTCAATTCGAGATCAATCGACGCTCAGACGATTCAAAAGACCTACGGTATCTTTAACACCAGATCAGTTTATTAGTGGAGCAGCTCTTTCAACAATCCTTGAGCCATCTCTAGCTTCAATAATCAAAAAATATTCGCTCTTACATTTTCAAAAAATTCAACGGCGATTCCAACATTTTTGGAGAAGGATGGTCACGAGAAGGTCTTCATCTCACGAGTTAAAAGCGGCTGTTTCCGAACAATTAATTCAAGGTTCGCTCGCTGGTGCTTGCTGCTATCAGAGTTTCCCACCTTCAAAATGACCACTTGCCCGAATTGTATATCTTTATACTGGCTCAGACGGTCTTTCTAAAGTTGCCGATGTCAGGACAGCCGCTACTGTCATTGACGAGACCCGTTTCAAAATCGGTGCTACTTCCGATTGGTCAGCGTGAAGATGTTAGAATATTTTCTATTTCATTATTTTATTATTATTATTATTTTTTTTTAAATAGAAATTTCAAATTATTATCGTTCGGTGACGAAGCGATCGATGATGAAAATGAAGTAGTTATCGAAAATAAGAAATTTTCTGGAAAAAGTCGATCAATTCACGATGTGCTTGGAGATAGTGCGTTTACTTTTAAATCGACGACCACCGCACCCGCTGATCATTCCGTTGAAAGCGGTGAAAAATTTCACGAAAAATCTGCTACTTTGGATAATAAAACGTAGGTATATATTTATCGACGGTTAAAAAAAAAAAACAATTGAAAATTAATTTATAATTATTTATGTGTTCTGTTGTTTTTTTTTAAATTTTGTTTTTAATAATAAAACGTACGTGTATAAAATAAATTCTTATATACTACTTTTTACTAGGTAAATTATAATTTACGACTTCTTTAAAAGAAAGAAAACTTATATTTTATATTTTCCGTTCGATTTAAAGCTATCGCGTTTGGACGGTCGAATTTTTGTGGATTAAAACAGTTTCGAATAACTAAAAAAACGATCAATTTAATTCTAAGACGCGAGAGAATATCACCGAAAATATTGAAAAGTTAGTTTTTTCGCTGTTTAACATCGTGTCACGTTTGTTACAATGTCGTAGAATAAATTTGTACGAAAAAGACTGTTCGCAATTTCGATAGATACGAATTAATTTAATAATATCGTTAAACAATAAATTGACGCGACAAACGTTATTTAAAACCGATTGCCGATTACTTTAAACGAAAGAAATGTAAAACGGATCGTATTATTTTAATCGTTTCAGTGGCAATGTTCCTTATACGGTATATAAACTTTGAATGCTAAAAAAAATTGTTTGTTTTTTTGTAATAAGGGATAAAAAATATTTATATAACACATTAAACATTATGAACATGTATAAAATATTCGTGTTTTCATCTGTTTCAAACACTTTAATATATATATATATTAAATTCTATATAAAAGAAAAAGGTAACGATACGTGACTAAAAGCGTTAAAAGAATCGGTTATTTTCGAAAACCGAATTCCAACGCTTTCGTTATATATATATATATATATATATATATATATATATATATATATATATATATATATATATATATATAAAATATCATCATCATCATCATCGTATATTACTGAACGTCATGACGAGCTATGGTACATTTATTTTTATGTACAAAATGTGCTAGCATTCAAGGTACTATTTATATGTGACGCAGATGCGCGTGCACATGGTGTTATTCAGAGTGTGGAGTGTCACTGCCTTCTCCGTGATAATTAAAAATTAAATAATGACGGAAACTTTCTATGTCTCATGTAGGTTTCGAACCCTCGACCGTCGAGTTGACAGTCGAGTACTAGCAACTACGCCACGGCGACATTAATTATATATTTTATATATATATATATATATATATATATATATATATATATATAAAGTATATCAAATTAACGACTAATAGACTTCGACTAGTCTGCTCATTCTTCTGTGTCTTCCAAATCGCTATAATCCATTCGGTGTGTCGTTTTTTCTTATCTTTAGTCCCCTGTTTCTTTTCATATTGTGTTTTTTTCTCTATCATCTTTGAAGCTGTTTCAAAGAAATTTTACCCGTGTTAATTGTATCGCAAAATTAAAATTTGAATGGCGTTATCAGAAAGTACAGGAAAAACTTGATGAATGTAGTATATTAGATCGGTATACGATTATCGCGAACGAAATTAATACAAGTGCATATATGAACACTGTGGAAGGATAAAAGATAAGACACGTTAACAGGAGGAGGAGATAAATTGTTGACGATGTATCTGGTAAGAAGCTGTGTAATAGGAACGTTAAAAGAAAAATGTGTTCAGCATCTGCAATAGTGTCTAAATCGGAAGGATAAGGATGGGATGAAGGAGTCATGTTCATTTCAAATAAATATAACCGACAGATAGTGCTGCGATGAAAATACGAAGGCGTTATGAAGGAACAGGATTATTATTTGAACTGCGTCAGGCGAGACAAATTTTCGCTTGTAATGATTTATTTAGACCATCAAGAAGATCAATATTTTTTGCAAGATGTTTTTTGATAGTATACAACAGATCTGAACTGGTTACATAAGAAATCGAGGTTGATCGGCAACATAAGCTGTTCAATAACTTTCAAGCGTGGGCTAATTTTTTCACATCAGCATTGTTTCGTTTTTTCAGCACGTACAACTTTATTCGAAGTCTTAATTTCGGTCTATTAAATCTTCCTTCAGTTAAATTCGCGATCTAACGAAAGCGTTTTTGATTAAGTGACCAGTCGTGCTATTGTTTTTTTTATTGTTGCTATTTTATTCTCGGGTTTTCTTCCACAAACTTTGAAGTACTCCTTTATTTACGGATCTTCTTTATTCAATTTTTTTTTTTTTTAACATTATTCTGTAGCACCGTAATTCGTGAATTTATCTCTCTTTTTAAAATAGTTCAGGATTCGTAAATGCATAAACCGACGCTCCAAACGTGAATTTCGATAAATATTTTTGGAAATAAGCGAGGCCCTTCTGTTTTATTAAACTCGTTTTTAATGTGGAATGTTATATTCCAATTCTTTGTTTTTATTATTACTTTCATTATTATTATTAATGTATTTTTGAAAATTATAATATTCAGCTTGCAGAAGTTTTTAATTTTTTTTTTTTTTTTTTAACATTATTCTGTAGCACCGTAATTCGTGAATTTATCTCTCTTTTTAAAATAGTTCAGGATTCGTAAATGCATAAACCGACGCTCTAAAAGTGAATTTTGATAAATATTTTTGGAAATAAGCGTGGCCCTTCTGTTTTATTAAACTCGTTTTTTTTTTTTTTTTTTTTAGTTCTATATTGGCCAAAGTTAAAGAAAAACTAAGAACACAATCAATCGGTAAAAAGTCTACTTTTGATGACGATGTTGTAAATGAGAGTGCAGGAACGACAAACCTAAATCGACAAGAACAAAACGATTACGAAACCAATCATAAAAAGAGAAAAAAGTAAGCATATATAATATATTACTATATTTTATCGAACCGTTACTTTGATACCTATACGTAATATTGGTCCCTTTCGATAAAACTTGTCATAATACATGAACGCCAGCGAGTCTTTTCAAGTAAATACACCGAAATTCTCCGCAGTCGCACTCATACACTGAAATTCTCCGCAGTTTGGATCCTCCAGTCAGTGTCCACTTGGATATGTGTCTTCTTATTCATATAGCTCTAGCATTCCAATTAAGCGTTCTCCGTATAGTCTTGGATCCGGATGCGGAACTTTTCTCGTATATTTCTTATCGTTTAAGATCTTGGTTTTTTCCATTTAACAATACGGTTTCTTTCTAGAGATGTCTTGAAAAAAACAAAAACAAATCTGCCTTAACCTTCAAAAAGCTATTTCTCGGAATAACTCAGTTACGGCTACACACGAATGTAAAATCCCGGAGATGTCAGATGCGGTTATCACGGTGCGTCACCCGTGCCAATATATTAATTTTATCCGAAGAAAAATTCAACATTTAGTTATTTTTTTCTTTATAATTACTTTATTATCATCTCAGTTCTCCCGGGTATGTGTGTCTATTCTAACGCCATATTATGATTGCTTCGCACGCTACTTATACTGTACAGCAAAATACATATAGGTAAGTAGTTACCTACTTGGAGACGATACTTAATGATGATGATGGTAACTTGTTATCCTGCCTATGAATTTAAAACCCATTGTACTTAACTAGATAATGATATTAAAATATTGGTACTGGTTTAAATTTGTGCGCAGGTTGTCCTTAATTTAGTTACTTTAGAACTTAAATAAATTTTAATAATGTTCTCTCTTATTATAATTAAGGGATGCAAAGACGTGCGACGACTTAGAAAACACTTCGAAAACCTTCAAAAAATATAAACACCATCACGATGACGAAAAAGGTAAATTCGTTATATATATATATATATATATATGTATGTGTGTGTATGTATATGTAATAAACAACATAAAAGTAGCTAAAAATCACTAAATTTTATAAAAAAATACCAGAAATCTTTTTAGCTATTAAGCCATTATTAAATTGACGTAAAAAAATAAAATATATAAAAAGTATATAATTTCTAAAAAAATATAAAAGTAAGAAAGAAACAAAAATTGAAATAAAATGTAAAAACAATAATTCATTTAGATATACAATATTACAAAAAAATATCAAAGTGATATAAATAATTGGTTTTTCATTTGTTCACTTTGCTATTTTTGTAATATTGTACATCTGAATTAATTTTTTTTTGTTCTACGTTCTATTTTATTATTTGTTTTTTCATTTTACATTTTTTATAAATTGCGTATTTTTATATTTTATTTTCTTATGTCCACTTGACAATGGCTCAATACCCGAAAAGCTTTGTGGTCTTTTTGTATGAAAAGTTAGTGATTTAAGCATAGTTTGAAAATTAATATAATTGTTTTCAAAACGTTACGTAATAAAAAAAAAAATGACGTGATTTACACCGACAAAAATCGTGAATATACTTTTTTGTTGTTTATTTTTTTGAAAAATCCCTACATTTGACACTGTCATATATATATATATATATATATATATATATATATATATATATATATATATATATATATATATAGTCGACAACCTGTATATACTAATATAATAGCTATATGTGTAATTAAAAAGTTATATATAACCAGAGCCAGAAATATCAAATATGTTTTTGTTTATTTCAAATATATGACGCTCTATAATATGGCTTTGTGTAGAATAGGGACTTTTCTTTTGGGTCTAGTTTCGCTATGATATTTTTGTTTATTTAATTTTTATTGGTTTCTATCGTAAATGTGAGATATATACAACTTATGTAAGCAATGCTCGCTGAATGCATCTTAAGATCCTTATTTAATTAATAAACTTTTTAGAAAGTATTATTTACGTTCACCACTCACACAGCTGTTTCTGTATATATAATCAGAGTACCACCGAAGTTATTACGATCCGACACTGTTTGTTTATAAATAAATGCTACAACTACAATGAGAATATAATTTAAAACTGCTTACGTTTTTTTTCTTTTTAATGATTAATGGCACATTTAGAGGCTACTTGTATTTTTAACTAAGACGTAAAAAGTTTCCCCGTTTAATAATAGCCTGCATCAAAAACTTCTAGGCTGTTTTTTTCCCTTATATTTGCTAAGTTATGACTAGGCAAAAGTTAGGCTATCTAATAAATGATGTCGTAGAATATATATAATATATATATATATATATATATAATATATATATATTATATATATATATATATATATATATATATATATATATATATTTATATATATATATATATATATATAATCATGTGTACGAGAAGTATTCAATGATACATCCCCTCTAAACGATAACAGAATTAAGTTTTTGATTTTAGTTTGCTCGAGTTTTGATTGCAGTTCTACATATGAAAGTTCGACTACCAGTTGATTTGGGTGGTTTTGTAACTGCATCAATTGTTTTTGTGAGAGCATCCGGATAATTTCATCCGCCGAATCGGTTTTTAAATCCCGATGTATAACTTCGTTGGGCACATACCGTGGCATTCGGTAAATTAAACGCAGCACCTTGGTCTGGACATGACGTCTTTGCTCAACTCCAGAGTTGCGCCGCGTAGGAGCATACTGTTTTATGTGTTTTTACTCCATTGTCCGTCAATAAGCAACTACTATTTTTCCCGGTGGAAATAGTCGAATTAAATCGCATCATCCGTCTCTGTCGACGAACGGTCTAAAATTATTTTCTATTAAGTATCATTCGAATATCTTAAAGTCGCCGAAAAATACAACTTCCGATTAACATTTTTTAAATTTTGCGTTAAATAACATTTTAAATTAATAACGTGTAATATAGACGGCATAAAATAGTTCGCATTAAATAATGAATTTTATCGTGAAGATTATTCCGATTTCTTGTTTAAAGTGTCATATAAAGATATACATTTTGATGTTAATTTATTTTTTTTTCTAATTTTAATCGCGCGCACAAATAATACTTATATCGAAATAAATACATCCGCGTATATTTTTAATAATTTGCTATCGTATTATTTAAAAATTAAAATGAAATTCGACGTAATTTAAATAATCATTGCGAGTATAAATCGTTATATTGTGATTTATTTTAAATATATACCCGCGTCTTATAATTGACGTTCGAATAATTATTAATAGTTCTAACATAATATCGCATTTTTCGAAATATATATAATTAAAATAAACACGCTTTCAATAATGCGAGACGTAGGAAAGTTAATAAACCAATACTGTAGCAACATTCGCTGATGATACAGCAATCCTGGTAGTAGCAGAGGATGGTTTGTTGTTAACGAGGAAGTTGCAAACGGCAGTGAATGACATTTATGATCGGACTAAAAAATTTAATATTAAATTAAACGATCGTAAATCAGTACTAATAAGCGCATTACATGCATTCCAATATATATATATATATATATATATATATATATATATATATATATATGTGTGTGAATAATAATATACCATATGCAGATAAAAATACCTATAGGTATAAAATTGTACGCCAAACTTCGTCGGAACGTTTGTGCGAAAAAAGAAAAGAGAGTAGTTGGAAATACGGACTTGTATCGGATGATTTACGTTATCAATTTACAATGAAATCTTAATGTACGAACAAATTTCGAAACCCATCCGGATCTATACGATTATTCCAGAAAAATAAAATTTTAAGAAGCATTGTAAAATTATGTTAAAAATGCACACATCCATAAAAATCTACGAGCACTTCGAGGAAGTAATCGAAATACACAACACCATATGTGCACGATAGTACATAAAATCGCTTGGGGTTTTATTGTGTCGTGACAAAAAAAAAAAAAAAAAAAAAAGAAAACAAAAACGATTACAATTAGTCCTCCCGGGTGTGTGTGTGTTCGTCTACCTACTACGCTAATGCTATATTATAATTGTCTTGTACGCTACTTACATTATGCAACAATATATGTACAGGTAAGTCTCCGATATGAAGACGGCACTTTGATATATATATTTTTTTTAAATCGAGAAATGAATTTGAGAATATTCATTTTTGACGGACGTTTTAATAATTGACGAATTTAATCGGAGAAACGAATGTTGCAGAATGCTCGAAGAAAATCGATAGGAAAGAATCGGACAAAGTATTATCAACAGCTGGAAACGATGATTACGTAAAGCCGTCTGTTCATCATCGCAAACGGTATGTGCAAACTTTTTTTTTTTTTTTTTTTTAATATTTGTGACCGGTAGATTCCAAGTTAAGTATTATGTACTAAATTACAATTTTAAACAGTAATATTGCACCCTAAATTAAAAATAGAAATAAGAAATAATACTTTATAATCACAGCTCGATAGATAATGTAGGAAATATGGTGGAAAAACGGCGAAGGATTAAAAAAAATGTTTGTATATTATAATTAAATCGAGGACAATTAAAAAGAGGGTGGTTTATGGAAATAAGTTCATTGTGCCTGATTATCTCCGTTTGAAAAATTTAACTCTATACTGGAATGGATGATCTATGCGCAACCTACAGATAATAGTAACAAATTTGCGAAGTCGATGAGGGGGATTTATATTAGTTTTTTTTTTTTTTTACAGTTAACCTATTAAAATATTTGAAATAATAGTAATAAACTTTTTTTATTTTTTTATGTCGTCTCAGTTCGTTAGTTAAAATCTTTAAAACAGATCCGTACCGTTTGCTTCAACAATTTAAATTTTATTATAAATACAGGGTGACCTAGAGAAGACGGGCGATTTTTTTTGTTTGTTTTTTGAATAACTCAAAAACTATTCGACGAAAATTTTCGAATGAAATTTTATTTAAAATTAGGTTACAATCATTTGTGGAACACAATATCGTTCAGATGATGGCCATTTGCAATTCATTAATTCATTCCGCCTGTACAAAATTTTCGAAGACTTTTTCGAGCACAGATCGTTGAATTTTCGAAAGTAGTTATCAGGTCTTGGACGTGTTTCGTAAACGTGGCTCTTAAGGTATGCGCATAAAAAAAGAAACCGCCTAATTTTGAATTATTTTCGAAACTTTCTTTGCACTATCCCGATCGATTCACGTCGGAAATAACGTTCCACGCAAAACGAGCGCTCCTTCTCGCTATAGGATATGCCATGATAACTAAAACTGGACAAAAACGAATCTATCGTAAGAACATCGTGACGTAAAAATGTCATTATAAAGTATACAACGTAATATAAACACATCGGACCATCTTAAAAGACACCAGTACAATCTTGTTTTCCGGCTGGTTTCTCTTCTACGAAAAAGAGCATCGAATCTATTCGCTCGGACTACATGACCTAATAATAAAAATAAAAATAAAAACTTGGACTAAATACAATCTTATTTTAGTATCGATTTTTCGGTAACCGGTTACGAGGAAACGCCCGTCTTTAAAAAGCCACTCGAAAAATTCAATGCCCTCGTTTCATCGTCCATGTTATATAAAATAAATTTAAAAAAAAAAAAAAAAATAAGAATTTATTTATTAGAGAATACCAAATTAACGCAATACAAAATCAATTTTCAGTAGCGGCGTTTTTTTTTTTTTTTTTTTTTTTGGAAGTAGCGAAATCGCAACGAGTTAAATAAATAAATATAAAATAAATAAACAAATAACGATTATTTTTATTAATTAATTAAATAAATAAATAAATAAATAAAATCGTATTATAATTATCGTAAATATTCGATTTAATAAAGTACGAATATAATTATAAAATTAGAATTTTAATACGTTAAATCGAAAATAAAAAATTGCCATATATACGAAATGATTTTATAAAAATAATTTTAACAAGTCGATGAAGCGAATGTAGGCTTCTAATTATTATAATAATGATTAATAGATGTCGGTATAACTTATGCATTTGACAATCTCATTAGTTTATAATTCACCATCGTTGTGAACAACGAGAAAATTATTACTGAATCTGCAGCCATCGAAAAATTTACGAATTAAATTTTAACCTCATTTCCGAATTACTATATAAAAGTCGTTCGGAACATATCATTTTACAACCTGGCCGAGATTACTCCGTGTGATTTGACGTAAGTTGTTCTAATTTAGCAAAAAAACAATAAAAAAATATAAATAAAAATCGTCGTAATAATGTAAAATTATAGAAAAATTTTCTATTTAACGGAAGGATACGTTGAATTTTCTACACCCAACTCTGTGTTCTTCGATTTTTACATGAGACCGGTCTTCTTAACAAGCGTTCGAAAATGTAAAAAAAAAAAACGAATGAATGTATCGTTGCAAATGGCGGTCATCTGAATTGTGTTCCACAAATGACTAAATCTCTGGTTTTCCTATTTTTAAATAAAATTTCATTCAAAAATTTTGGTCCAGTAGTTTTTGAATTATTCGGAGAGAACAATATCGTTCGTCTTCTCTTGGTCACCCTATAGTATCCATTACGTTGTATAATAATATTGAATATTTCATGGTTGATTTCCATACGTTTAAAATTTTTACCATATAAATCGTGTCCATATTGTTTTTGTGGCGTTTCGAAAACGCGGTTTTATTTTCAAAAAGCTTGAAAATGAACACTACGAACGTAACGTTACGAGACAATTTTTTGTTTTTTTTTTTGTTTCCTGCTAATCTACGTTTAGGCTGTGAATAGATATTACCATAAGTAATTACAATTTAATCATTTATAGACCCATCCATCGATGCTGTAATTACTGTTCGGATAACGACTTTTCGTCATGACGTGCTATTAACTAGAGCAAATCTATTGGTTTCTTCCGTTGTAGCCCCCCTCCCTCCAGATTATATCTGACCTATCTTTGCTGTTTTTTGTACATATATGGTATACATCTAGATCACGGTGTAATGTCTCATTGCTGACGTGGGCATCTGTGAGCGTTCTCAGAGTTTTATTCTGAAATATCTGTATTATTTTTTTACATTACTTTTCGCACTGCATCCCCCACAACCGGTTACGACCGTACTGATATGAGTACCTGTTTATCGTGAGCAACACCTTGTTATTTAAGCTAAGTTACGATTTTTTCCTAATAGCAATACGTCCGCCTTACTTTTATATTAAGTCTGTTCTTCAGTTGTAATATGCTTACGTCATCCTGCTGTCCAGATATAATCAAAGATATTTCACTTCGTTTTCGATCGGTACGATGTTGTTGTTCATAATAATATCGTTTGTAATAATTTTCCTGTTTGTAAATGTAATATGCGTTAATTGTGTTTCATTAATTTTGATTTTCCATTCCTCGCATCAAGAGGCGACGTCGCTTCATTAGGTCAACTGTTTGAACATAAGACGGCTGTATCGCCAGCAAATGTAGCAATTAGTGTATTTTCAAGTTTCGTTAAATCATCAGTATAAAACAGTTATAGCATAGGGCCCAAAACAGTTACTTCATCGTCATACTTAACTCGAAACTACCTTTCGCTCATGTTTGATTCAAAAATAATTTGCAATAATGTAAGGGAATATTTTCCCCTATTTTATGTAGCGATCCCGTTAAACTTTATCTAATGCCCGGCTTATGTCCAGGAATACCGAGTCAGATATCCTTTCCTCGAAATCATTTTCTATTTTGCGCGTTATTATATGCACCTGCTGTATGGTGGAGTGTTTTGATGTAAACCTATATTGGTGATGCGGAATAACTTTATTGTCATCTATTATTGGTATTATATGCGTCTACGAATTAGTTTTTCATATAGCTTGGAACTGTACAGGCAATAAGGAGATGGGTCTGTAGGACATTAATCTGTAGGTGGTTTACCAGTTTCATAAATCATTATTACTTGTGAGAATTTTAATTTAGTCGGATAGTAGCTCAATTTAATTATCGCATTAAGTATATATATGTTATCTTTACTATTTCTTTGCTTGGAAACTCTTTTAGTACTCTAGCTGTTGCGAGATCGTAATCAGGAGATTTTCTCGAGTTCAGTTTTTTTATTACAGCTTTTATTTCTCTCGGTGAAGCAAGTTTAATTCGAGGATACATGTTCATGTTATAAGCTTCTGTTAATGAACGTCCTTTGCCTGTAGAAAAAACTTCTGAACAGACAATAATATCGCTTCATTATTAAAGTTGTAATACTGTCAAACTAGCGCTATCACGTTTTTGGAAGTGGCATAATCAATCGCATCACTTATTTATTTTTTGGTCCTATTATTATAATTATTATTGCCAATATTATTGTTATGATAATTATTATTATTATCTATACTTATGCTTACAATCACCTGTTTTCGTGAAAGTTAAATGCATTTTCACTGTTTCGAAATGACCCCGATATTTAATTTAAAAAATTAAATAAAGTAATTAATAGAAAACAATGAAGCTTTTATTATCAGAACACAATTACAACATAGAATCGCGTTGATATTGAAAACAGCAATTCTAATTAGGTCTTTATTTATCAATAAATTAATTAACTAATTAATACATTTCTTCTTTTAGTAATTTTAGAAAATTTCATGAAGAAAGCGAACGTGAAAGATATAAAACAGAAAATGACAGAAAAAAGAAACATCCGGATTACGACAAACAAACAAAGCATAACGTTGATGAATTATCTTGCAAAGATGCGGACAAACCAGTGTAATTTATTTTGTTAATACATATATATATATATATATATATAATACATTAACAACCCTATATTAAACTAATACAATCTGAAGTCTATGCTTAAATAAGTAATACAATTATATGCTCACAACTAACGTACATGATAGTGGTGAACATATAAGAAACGGGTATTTATTCCAGTGAACAAGGCTTCTAACATAATATAGATAGTAATATTTACAAAATTAGACCAAGTCATGTGGTTTCAGTCGCTTCAAACGGCGGTTATTATCATCAGTATATAGCAGCTGTTTTACCTCAATATATGTGTTTTTGCAAAATCATATGTTACTTCGCATACAAACTTTACTCCGAGATCACGATGGATGCCACCATTACGAGAATAACGATAGGTATCTACAATAATTCGAAGAATTACGATTTTTCGAACTTGAATGAGATGCGGATTGGATTTCTTCAGCTATTGCATACGTTCATATCGACTTAATAATTTTTACATACAGCAGCCGTTTGCAATAGGTACTAGGAGTCGATCGTCGTCCTATTAACCAATATAACCTATATACCGTTTTCTTGATCTGTCTGCACTTCGTATTTACGTAGGGTTTGCACGAGAGACGAGAGTGCATACAAAGATATCTGGCCCGCGGTAACTTGTGGAATAGGTTCACCTCTAATTAAGATATAATTGAACGAATTTACATGTCGCAAACTGAACACAACGTGTTACGACTTATGTTTATTGAACTTAATTTTCCAGCGTTTAGCTCAATTGTAAACACAATTTAGATGACGTTGCATGTTTTCTGTTGCTTCTTGTAGACTACTACTCTGGGGAGAGAATGGCAGTATCGTCAGCATAGCTGTAATTGTCTTATCATTAGTAGGCAAGTCACTTGTATACAAGAGATACATGATAGGTCCGAGGATACTACCCTGCGATCTTCCAGTCTGTATTAAGTGATACGATAATTTAGCATTTACGTGTGCTACCTGAAATTGTCGTTCTGATGAGTACGACGTCAGCAATCGATTTAGCCTGTAAAAGGTTAGACATTTTGACGAGGAGACTTTATCAAAAGCCTGTACTACGTCGAGAAAAAGCGGCCGAACAATACTATTTATCCTCGAATGTTCTCTCGATAACCGATATTACCCGATGCACCTGTTCGACTGTATAATGCTGGTTACTAAATCCAAACTGGTGATCGAAAAGCTCGATGAAGGTTTAATAGTAGTTTTTCACATGGTTTTTATATTGAAGAGAGTAGCGTTATTGGTCGGTGGGATGTTACGTTATCGGTTGGTTTTTTCAGGCTTCTCAATCATAATTACATGCGCTACCTTGAAGGAGGCAGGCACGTACTTAAGTCTCAGACTTGCATTGAAAAAATAAGTTATATATATATATATAAAAATTACAACAATGAATCTTATAATCAAAGTACGATAACAAGGTAATTTTTTCTTAAGGAAACCTGTTGATATAGAAAATAATTCTAACTAGTAGGTTTTTATTTATCGATACATTAATTAACATACATTTCTTGTTTAAGTAATTCTAGAAAATTTGATGAAGAAAGTGAACATGAAAAATATAAAACCGAAAAGAACAGGAAAAAGCGACATCCGAATTACGACAAACAGATAAAAGATAACGTTGATGAATTATCCTGCAACGATAAGGACAAACTAGTGTAATTTGTTTTGTTACTTATATATATATATATATATATATATATATATATATATATATATATATATATATACATATATGTATATATATATATATACATATATGTTTAATTACACATATATATATTTTAATAATGTATCTGTTGATATCGAAAATAATAATTCTAATTAGATTTTCATTTATTGATGAATTAATTAACTTCTTGTATTCCTCAGTTTTTCGATTGGTAGTCAACCAGAGAAAGCATAATACCTTAACGCTCTTCAATACTTCGTACGTATCTACACACCTGTATTCTGTATTATGTGGATGATTAATTTTCGTCGTGGTTTTCTTGTTATCTTTCCATTTATTGGTTCTTGTATTATCGTTGTCAGATATTCGTTATTCTTTAATGTATGAGCCGCCTATCCAGCTACATCTATCTCTTATGATGTTCATTAAGCATCTTTTTTGTTGTTGATGTTTTAGAGTATTTATGTAGTTTCTATTCTGTCTGTCCATTTAATTTTTTGTATTTTTCTATAATACCATATTTCGAACGTCTCCAATTATTTTTGTTTTTCTTTATTTACGGTCCAACTTCTGAGCCATACAGAAGAAGAAATTTTATTCATATAAATAAAAGTTATAAACTATTTCGCAATATAAATTATTGCTACCGGCTCGTAGGCCTTAATGTAAAGTTCTTGTAAATACAATAATAAAAGATACATTTTCATTTATGTATAGATTAAATATTAATTTATGCTAGGAAAACCCCAACTACAGAAAAAGAAGAAAGAAGAGGAAACACACATTCAGTTATAATATGAATATGAAATAATTTATATTATACTTATTCTAACAATAATATTATTGTTGACATTTTTACGACAGAAAGTTATGTTTCAGACGCTTATATTTTTTATATCTGAGAGCTAATGATTCGTAATTACAGATGTTGCTTTGACAGGGAGAGACGAGTTTCACATTTAAGAAAAAATTTACTCGCGAGTATGTTCACTATGAAGTCCAAGTTCAACGCATTAATTGTATCTTCGTGTACTTGGGCAAATTTAATATGATTCGGCAGCAGTCATTCTGTATTGTATTTTTTGATATCTAGTTTTGGGCACGTAGTTCCATATAGGACAACCGTAGGTTAGCAGCGGTTCGATAATTGACTTATAAATAATTAATTTATTTCGAATATTTAGTTTGGATCTTTTATTGAAAATAGGGAACAGTGTAAACATTCCTGCTCTAGTTTTATTTTTATAATTAAGGTGTTTCTCAAAAGTTAATTTTTGATCGAGTATAACGTCCAGGTATTTAACGTTTTCTTTCCACTGTATGGTTGTGTTATTCGATGTGTAATTTCAGGTTTGACAGATGGCCTTCTTTTATAGCCTCCGTTTTAACAACATTTACAGCTAATTGCCATTTGTTTAGGAATGCATTGATCATTGTAAACTTTTGTTGCAATCTATTAGTTATAGCGCTAACTCTAAAAGGACGGAGTTAATAATACAATGTCATCGGCATATATTATGGAGGCTACATATTTAAATTGAGGAATATCATTGATTTGATATATAATAAGAATAAGAGAACGGACCTAATATACTAGCTTGCGGAACGTCCGCATGGATGGTTTTAGATGCGGAGTAATCCTTTTTGATTCTTACTCGAAAGTTTCTGTTAAATAACTGTTTACTAGGCATATCCGATTAGGATGAAAGTGGAGATTTATCATTTTGTAAATTAGACCACGGTGCCATACAGTATCAAAGGCTTTTTCCATATCAACGAGTAAAAGTCCTCTGTATGTTCATTTAAAATTTATGTGTCGTACACAGTATAGCCACCGCGTGCACTGTAGAAAGATTATGTCTAAAACCAAATTGATTATCCGGTAAAATATTATTATTATCATTAGCAAATTTAGTTAGATTAGTTAGTAACACGAGTACGCTCCAAATATATGTCTTTGTTAGTTTTTTCCTTAGCTCTATATACTTATATTTTTTTCACGTTAGATTACTTTTTAATAAAAGCGGCCTCGACCTTCATTATTCTAGAACGAATTCCAATCATCTGTTATTAAAGAACCAATATATGTTAACCTTTTATTACCTGATTTTATTTTTTATTTCTGTGTTTTCTTCCACTATACTGTACCTCATGATCATAAGTTTTTCTTTGTTATTGACATATTGTAGCGTTCGATTGTAGAGTCTAGTTTTAACAATGCATCTGATTGGTCTTTTTCACTTTACGACATATTATTACGGCTACGCCGACTAATTAATATATTTATTGTTTTAGTAATTCTAAAAAAAATGACGAAGAAACTGAACGTGGAAGTTTTAAAACAAAGAAACATTCGAATTACGGCAAACAGATAAAGTATGACGATGATAAATTATCCAGCAACGATGCAGACAAACCAGTGTAATTTGTTTTTTGTTACTTATATATATATCTATTTATGTATGTACGTATATATGCATGTATGTATATATTAATATTGTATAATTTTCAACATGTTTCGTTTTTATACTTTTTAAATTGTATAAATCCAAATTCTCGCAGATATTTAAAATATTAACAAGTTTCCAAACATTCGTTCGCGTAACGGAACTAATTTTTAGAATAACTTTAATCGCTTTATTTTCTACGATTGACATGGTTTGATCCATCGCGTGAAGTATCGCAGAATTCATATTTTTCCTTAAATATATATTAACCAAGTAAATGAACAAAACTAAATAAAATAAAAATACTTTTTTAATACCGTATCGTACGCTATATATCTTCTTTAACTTTCTGACGCCAATATTTGGCGTATGTCTCTCCCAAATTTTTTTCATCGTTGTCTGTTGTGGGCATCACGAATTCATGTATTGTCTGTTCTATTAAGTCGTCTCTGTCCATCTTTCTAGAAGTCTTCCTTGTTTACGTCTTCCAGTGTATGGTCACCAGTTCATTATTTCCTTCATCCATCTTCCGTCTGTTAGCCGTGCTCTTGCCCAGTTCCATTTGTTTGTTGCTATCCTGGATATAGTGGTCTCAAACCCTGTGTTTTTCCGTATATCGGTGTTACTGATTTTGTCTTTTAATTTTATTCGCAGCAGCGCCCATTACTTTCCGCATTTCCAATCTTATCCATTAATTCCTTTATTAGAGGCCCGGTTTCCGCTCCATAGCTCAGCAAGTGCATTGCACTTATGAAATAGTTTGGATCGGTTTGGTGGACTGATTTTGCTTTGTAGAATTTTTTTTCTTTCTACCATAAGCTATTCGTTCAAGTTGTACCCTTCTTTTTACTTCCTGTGTATGGCTATGTTGTAAATTTCTTCCTTACATATAAGAAAGTGTTTATACGGGCCTCGCTCTAAATTTATATTTATGTTGTTTTCTTTGTCTTCTTCATATTTCACAACCTCCGTTTTTCCAGATTTATTTTCAAACCAATTTTTTAAAGAGTTTTTTCTACTTCCAGTATCATTTTCTGAAGTGGTATTCGATTTTTTGCTATTAGTATAATGTAGTCCGCAAAACGAAGATGATTTATGTATTTTCCATTTATACCGTTCCAGACTTAATTCAAGGGTAGCATTAAATAACATCGGCGAAAAAGTGTCGCCTTGTCTCACTCCCTTTTTTATGTGAAATTTCTCTGTAACGTCATGTATTTATCTGTGACATGGTTGATTCATATCTTGTATCAAGTTATATACCCTTTATGTATCCCACTATTCTATAAAGCTTTCAAAATTCCCCGGAAAAAGCCTTTATCAGGCTTATACATATATATATATATATATATATATATATATATATATATATATATATATATATATATATATATATAATCAAAACAGTCTATTAGTTTCACTGGTCACATCATTGTCAGATGTTTTGATTATATTATATATATATATATATATATATATTATTATTATTTCGAATCAGCCACAGATGGACTACGTTGTCAACTGGTGCTACCTTTCTTCTTCCTCTGTTTCCAGATGGCTTTCATCCTTTCGCTATGTATTTTTTCCTTTCTTCCGTCCACAAAGTATCAATTCTTCCTTTCTGTTTCTCCACAAAACCTTTACAATCGAATAATTTCTTCCTTAATGTTACTCGATGATTTATGTCTCCAGGCATAATTTTCAATTCTTCCATGTCACTTTTTGTCTCCGTGAACCATGCGTCGTTTATTTTTAGGTCTCGTATATAATTAAATAATCTTCCGGTGACCCTGTTTGGATCCATCCTTTGCAAATGCCCATAGAAACTAATTCTTATTTTTCTAATAGTTGTAGTAATTTTTTCCACATGGTTGTACAGTTCTTGATTACATAAATTTTTATATTTTTCACCATGTTTCGTCGGCCCCAGTATTGTTCTCATAATCCTTCTTTCCGCAATTTCTAGTTGATCGTTAGATCCCTTTTTGTTCAGTGTTAAACACTCTGCTGCATATAATGCCTCTGGTCTGACAACAGTTTTGTAATGTTTCAGCTTGGAATTCCTTGATAAATATTTCTTTTTATATATCTCTTGTTAAATAAAAGGCAGCTTTCAATCGATCAGTCCTGTGTTTAATTGCTTCTTTTTCTGATCCCTCTTGGTCGATTAACTCCCCTAAATATTTGAATTTATTAACTTTTTTTACTGGACTAAAATCGGTTTTAATTTTATTAGACGCGGCTGCTATATTAGCCAAAAATTTAGTTTTTTCAAACGAAATTTGTAGTCTAGCCTTCTCCGCTTGTTCTTTTAATAATTCGATCTGTCGCTTTGCCACTTCCATGGATTCGGCTACAATTGTCAAATCATCCGCAAAAGCTAAACAATCTAATGGTAAGTTATTCTTCTTGTATCCTAGTCTAATCTTCCCTGTGACATTTTCTTCATTCATCGCTTTTCTCCATTCTCTCATAACTTTTTCCAGTATACAGTTGAAAAGTAACGGTGACAAGCCGTCCCCTTGCCTAATTCTTGTTTTAATTTCAAATTGCCTAGACATATCTCCCCCTAAACTTAACTTTAGCATAAGTGTTCGTTAATGAAGTTCTTATTAAACTTGTAGTTTTTTTATCCAAGCCAAAATTTTTAAGAACATTCAATAACACTGTTCTGTCTACTGTATCATAGGCTTTCTTAAAACCTAAGAACGTTATTACATATTTTTTACATCTTTTTTTCAGGTATAGCCATTACTGATTTAAGGTTAACGATCTCCTGAATCCACACTGATACTCGGCGATTTGTATCTCCAATTGTTCTTCTACTCTAGTTAATAATGCCTTAGAGAATATTTTATAAGTAACTGGTAACAGCGATATGCCTCTGTAGTTGTTCACATCCGTCTGTATTCCCTTCTTATGTAGCGGATATATCAATGATGTCTTCCAGTCTTGCGGAATTTTTTCTGTTTCCCAAATATTTTTAATTACTTCAGCCAGTTTGTTTTGGCATTTATTATTTGAATTTTTCCATAATTATACTATTATCGTATCCTCCCCCGATGCCTTATTATTTTTCAGAGATTTAATTATATTAACAATTTCTTCTTTCTCTGGAGGCGTAGAGTCTTGATTTCTAGGGCCTTCTTCAAAAGTGAAGGTTTGCCTGGGGCTTTCACAATGCAGTAACGTTTTAAAATACTCTGATAATATTTCGCAGTTTCGTTTATTACTAAAAGCCATATTTTGATTTTTGTCTTTGAACATAAGACACGGGTATAAAAATTTATTTATACTTTGCTTGAATGTTTTATAGAAATCTCTCATATTATTCTTTTGGAAATTTTGCTCAGTTTTACTTAGCTCATCATTGTGATATTTTCTTTTAACATTTCTAATGATCTTCCGTACTTCTTTCCTTACATCTATGAAATGCATTTTATTGCTTGTATTTTTATCCTTATTCCACTTTTTCCACGCCTATTGTCTTTGGGCAATGGCCTCTTCACACTCATAATTCCGCCATGAATGTTTTCTTACTTTTGTTAGCTGTTAGCACTAATGCTTCTTTTATAATGCTCCCAATTTTCCAGATTTCTAGTCTCTAGTTTATCCCTAAATTCAGATCCTTTATTAAAGTTCCATTGTGTGATACCTGTTAATTTTTGTATTAATTCGTTTCCTTGTATTTCTTGGTTGAAATCTAATTTTAATTTTTGACAAATAGTGATCTGAATCCAATTTAGTATTTCTTACTACCTTTACATTCTGTATCTTCTTCGTAGATACTTTTGACACAGTCACATGGTCTATTTGAAATTCACCTAACTTTGAATTAGGAGATGTCCATATATTTTGTTTTTTCGGCAGATGTTTAAAAGCTGCGGATTTCGTAACTAGATTCACTGTTTTACATAAATCTATTAATCTTTCTCAATTTTTGTTAGTCCTCGAATGTGCTGGATATTGTCCAACAATATTTCTATATTTATTTTCTCTACCAAGCTGTGCGTTAAAGTTTCCAAGCAATATAATTGAATGTTTTTTAGGAATGTTCATGAGGATTTCTTCCAATTCTTCCCAAAAGGTATCTGTTTCTTTTTTACTTGTCTTATTTTTTTAGTTTATTGCAGCATGTGCATTGACTAGCCTGTATGTCTTATTAGTACACGTAATGCACAGTATCGAAAGTCTATTGCTAAGTGACTGGAAGCCTACAATGGAATTTAAGATCCTGCAAAGGCTGTTCCTAAGTACGCCGCGTTATTCGTTCCTATTCTTCCACTTTTTCCCCTTTATATATATTGTAATACGGTATAAAAGTATTTTTATTTTATTTTAATTTTTAATTTAAAAATATATATCACCAACGAAGAAGTACAGAGATATTATTTATTTGTCTAATATATATGTTTTATTTTCATTTCGTTAATATCAATCTCTGCTTATTTAAACTGTTCGATTGATTTCTGTTGATGTAACTTTAGAAATATATGTTGAATCAAAAACACGATATTAATGAGCAAGATTTTAAAAATTTTAAATTCGTCATGAACTCAACAGAAAGAAAAAATAACACTGTGCAACTATGTTACATGTGTGCGTGTATGGATGATAAAATGAAATTGACTAATCGTTTAATCGTATGTTAGAATTGGATATATACAACGCTTAAATAATGTTGTTATTCGAATGTTTATTAATTTAAAATAAACAACAAAAAATGAAGTTAAAATCGCTAAAGTTTTTCTTCATGAGAAATCACAAAGCTTTTCGAATGTTAGGCCATTATTGTCTGAATATTTAAAAAATAAAAGATGAAAAAATATTAAATTAAGATTACAATTTACAAAAAATCAGCAAAATGAAGAACTAATAAAACAACCTAGTTTTATTAATACTTCTCTTCATTTTGTTGATTTTTTGTGAATTGTAATCCTAAATTAATTTTTTTTTTTCATTTTATATTTTTTAAATATTCACATGATAGTGGCCTAACAGTCGAAAAGCTTTGTGATTTTTCATAAAGAATAATTTTAGCGATTTTAACTTCTTTTTTGTTGTTTATATTAATAAAAATCACTACATTCCGCATTTTTTAAAAATTTATTTATTTATTTAATATATATGTACAGATACAGAGATTCTAGAAAACTCAAACGAAATAGTGAAGGAAACAAATGTAAAAGTGAAAAAACATAAAAGAAGGAGATAATGATAATGACGATGTAGTGCATAATAAATTATTGCCTACCAAAACGACTGAAAAACTAAGTTTATATATATACTAAATATAAATTATTTTCGAATATGTGTGTATATATTTATGTAATGTATATTTTGCAGCAGAAATTATAATATCATTTAGTTACCAATTAGTTTAATATTGTGTATGTGTGTATGTATGTATGTATATATATATATATATATATATATATATATATATATATATATATATATATATATATATATGTATGTATGTATATAAAATAAACGCAAATTAATTTTTCATAAAATAACATTTGAACAAGCGTTGAGCAGCTAAATACGAGAATAAATTATAGAAAAAATGTAATGAATTTGATTTCAGGTCGATCGAGCACAGATTATCGTTATGTCGCACGTGATTCTGTACGATGACTTAATTCTCACGAATCGTTAAACCTTCGCCATTGACATTTTTAATGATGCTATTATGTTCTACATATTCCAAATATTTTGATTAATGAGAAAAATCATCTTTTAGTCTTTTAAATGTCGAATTTCCTTTAAGTTTTCTTAGCCATTATTCGTTCGTTAGAATTACATATATACTGTTTTATTTTTTAGGGAAAATTTACGACGCGAATACGAAGAGGTGAAAACAGATTTAAAAAAAAATGTGAAAAAAATGTCAACAAAATCGGAATCCAGAACGTCGAAAAATGTCCGCATAAAACAAGATCCCAACATCTATAAGGAATATAAACAACAGTATGAAAATTACAAAGCTTTATCGAAACTGTTACCGAAAAAGGGTACGTGTTACTTTTAAATATCATAATTTGAAGAGTGTGGAATGTAGTGATTTTTTACTGAAATAACAACAAGGAAGAAGTTAAAATCACTAAAACAGTTTTCTTTATGAAAAATTTAAAACGTTTCAGCTGTTAATTATCAAGTGTACATTTAAAAATAAAAAATATAAAATGAAAAAATATTAATTTACGATTCACAAAAAACAGCAAAATAAAGAACGGTATTAATAAAACAATCCGACAATGAATGTAGTGAACATCACAACTAATCGACTATCTATGAAAATTTTTTACTAGCAATTAAAATAAAAATAATTCGAAAACAGTCGTCCGATATAAAATTTATTATAATGAAACAAAAATTAATAGTCAGAAAAAATAAAAATAATGAAAAAATAACTGTCCAATATAAAATTTACGAATAAACAAAAATCAATAGCCAGTAAATTTAAAAATTAAAAAATTAAAAAATAGTTGTTCAATATATGAAATTTACCATATAGTTCTTAGAATTAATTCTTCGTCAAAATTTATCATTGAATTTAATAGAAAATCACCTTGGATAATGGATGAATTATTAGCAGAAGATATGAATTTAATAAGCGGAAAATAACGTGGGAAAGGAATTTAGAACATACAATAAATTTCCATTTCGTCGTCGAACCGAGGAGTGAAATTAAAGGAATGGATTTATCTTGGAAACTATGGAAGACAATAAGAATTAGGACCGGACAGGGAAGATGCGGATATCTAATGCAGAAATGAGGTATAACGACAACTGCTGCATGCCAGTGCGGAAATCTAAGACAAACAATGCAGCATATATTGGAAGACTGTAGTGAATTTGCAACTGTAGGTTTAACATTAGACGATGTTCACAATGTTAATGACGGAGCCGTAGACTGGCTAACAAATTTAAGACTTATTATGAGAATTTTGTGTAATTATATATAACCGATGATTATACTATAAGAAGAAGAATTGAATTTAATAAATTATTTTTATCTCTTTTTTCTATTATTTCAATTTTTATAATTTGAAGAATGTGAAATGTAGCGTTATTGAAATAAGTAACAAAAAAAAAGAAGTTAAAATCGCTAAAAAATTGTTTTATGAAGAAACACAAAGCTTTTCGGCTGTTAGGCCATATATTTTTGCTGTTTTCTTGTGAATTGTAATTTTAAATTAATATTTTTCATTTTTAAACGTTCATTTGATAATGGTCTAGTAGCCGAAAAGCTTTTTGTGTTTCTTCATAAAAAAAATTAGTGATTTTCCGTTAAATTGTTTTATTAATAATGTTTTTAATTTTGCTGTTTTTTTTTTTTGTATGTGTGTGTGAATTGTAATTTTAAATTAATATTTTTCCATTTTATATTTTTTTTATTTTTTAAATATTCAGACGATAATGGCCTAACATCCGAGAAAAGCTTTGTGATTTTTCACGAAGAAAAACTTTAGCGATTTTAACTTATTTTTTGTTGTTTATACCCATTTTTCTAGTAGTTTTCTTATGTTAAAATGTTTTATCTAAAATTTTATAATTTTGACTATTATTTATTTTGTGTTTTATTTGTATAGAATGCTTTCCAAATAATGATTTTTAATCATTGTTTGTATATGAATTTAAATCTTCTTTAAATTTCATTATGATTTTTGTTACTAATTGATTTTAATCGTGTGTTATTATTTCTTATTGCTAAATCGCAATGTATTTGTTGAATATTTTTATTACTTTATAGTAATTTTTCATAAAGAAAATAATGTTTAGTGATTTTAACTTCTTTTTTGTTGTTTACTTTGATATTAATATTAATCGAATAAATTTATCTGATCAAAATAAAAGTGATTTTTAACTTTCTCAAATTTACGCGTTACGATTATAATGTGTCCAAATTTTTCCCGATATTTAACATTAATTTAAGTCGACCGTCTGACGAATATAACTGACAAGAAAATCTAAAAAGTTCTATATTTATGAAATAGCAAACGGTTCCTATGTTCCACGTGCTTACTTTCAAAGTATATATATTACATATATATATATATATCGGTAATACTTATTATTTTTCGGCTATGACTACTTAATTGCATTAACTTAAACATAGCACATTAGCTACGTATTCATAAGGTATGCATATAGCTTCCGTGTTATCAACATATCATTCAGCAGAATAACCTCTTTAAATCGTTCCAAAATCTACAATCCTCGTACTTTTTACATTTGATTAATGGACAGCGAGGTTCATCGCAGATTTCGCATACGAAGGTTAGGTTACTCAAAAGATGTGCGCATGCGTCAGCCTAGTACAACCTATTCTAAGCCGAGCTAGCACCTTGTCATATAAGCTATTCTCTTGATTTATCGTTTTTAGGTAATGTGTTGTTTTTCATCTCACGCAGTTTATATAATTTATTTTCCGTCACAGTACTTACCCAACTTTCATTCCGTTTCCGTAATGCACAATCTGTGGTAAATTTCTTTTTCTTGTTTTTTTTTTTTCAAACAGTTGCTTTTACACGTTCGATCATCAGTTTTGTCCACTTCTTTGACCGTGAGCTATATTTTCTAAGATCTTTAACTAATATATATATATATATATATATATATATATATATATATATATATATTATGGCGATTTAAGATGATGGTGGTACCTTAGGAAATATCGAATAAAATGAATATAATAGAAAAGATGTCGGAATAATTAATTTAGCATTACATAATAAAGTAGTATAAAGGTATTACCATCGAAAGAGTCTTAGATCGTCAAAACTGATAAGGTTACATCGGGAAGTCAGAAAAATAAGGAAAATAAACAGAAACATGGGAAATAAACACAATTTACTTTATAAAATGAACAATGTCGGATCCGTTAAGGGAAAACCCGGGGAATAACGGCTAGTAGAGCTAACAGCCGGTGATCGCGTGTTGGTGTGTGTGTGTGTGAAGAAACGATAGATAGATATAGTATTTTTGGAAAGACAGTCGGTATATCTTCGTATTAGATATCGGTCGAGTCTTCGTATTATTATATCGGTCAAATCTATCGTAACAGTCGTCTAGTATCGTAACCACATATCTAAACGGTTACGTAGTATTATTATTATTATAGTATAAAAACATTTAAATTCTAGTCGTTACGTATCAATATCAATTCGATATCATACGGAATAAATTGCAAAATTTGTTAAAAAAAAAAATAAATAATAAGCCGATTAGAATTGACGGTATTTTAATGATCCACTAAAAATAAATAGTTGATCATTATTGTTCATCTTACGAACGGACATCGGGAACACGTTACGAAATTCGAATTACGATTGAAAATATATCAGCATCCGGCAACAACGATGGCAGCAACTGTGGTACCACAGGTCTTATGTTTTATTTCTATATAATTTATATTTCTTTTTGTATGTTGCGTATTAAATGTAATATATGTCTGTGAATTATTTGTGTGCTGACCGATATTATAAAATCATTAATTTTTTTTATTTATTTTTAAATTGATATTGTCCGTATTTAAATGCATGGTAATATATATTTGTTAAATTTTATTGCTGTGTAATTAACATTTATTTTATATATAAATGTGTCACTGGCTGTGTGTTCTGCTAGCAGCCTAGAGTTGACACGGGCGACCACGATTTAATTTCGGGTCCCATTTCCTCGTGAATTGTCGTCAACCCACGGAATCTATCTCAGAGTAGATATATCATAAAGTGACGACTAACGACGGAAGCAGGGCCCCATAAGAACGTTATAAATTGTCGACCTCACGACGGGATCAGGTTCCACGCAATATTCGGATATGGCTGAAAAAAGGGAAAAAATTGTCCTTAGAAGTGATAGCCGCCGAGCGTCTCAGGATGACTCGGGACTAGGCAACACGACAGTGGTAGAGAGTGCGTCAATGGCGAGTACTCCAAAGGCTCAAATTAAAACTAATAAGGAAACAAATAACGATGAGTTATTAACGAAAATGATGTATATGATGCAAGATCTCCAAAATAATTTTAATAATACCATTAATAATAAATTTAAGGAAAATGAAAATAATTTTAATAATACTAATAATACCATTAATAATAAATTTAAAGAAAATGAAAATAATCTTAAAAAGTTAAAAGAAGAAATTAACAATACCATAGATTATAAACTTAAAATACAAGAAGAAAATATTTTGGAAATAAAAAATCAATTAAATCAACAAGAAGAAAAAATTAATAAAAATTTTCAAACAAAATTTGATAATCTTGAGCAAAATCTAAATATGGTAAATACTAATCTAAATCAAATAAAACTTGAATATGAAAAACAAAATAATACCATTACAGAATTACGAACAGAATTAGAAAATAAATATGATGAACAAAAAATAGAATATAATAAAAGAATGAAAGAAGTAGATGATAAAATCACCAATTATAAAAGTGAAACACAAGAGATGATAACGAACAAACTAAATCTTTACAGTCAGGAAATCAAAGAGGAAGTATACAAGATAAACAATATAAATAATAAATTAAATAATAAAGATTTTGGATATGTGTATGGCCATAAAAGTTGGGTACACTGTTCAAAATCAAATAAGGTAAAATTAAATAATAAAAATATTGAATACGCATATGAGAAAAGGGACCAGGTATGCTATTCAATAACAGATAGAAATAAATTGGGTATCAAAAATTTTGGATATGTGTATGGCCATAAAAGTTGGGTACACTGTTCAAAATCAAATAAAGTAAAATTAAATAATAAAAATATTGAATACGCATATGAGAAAAGGGACCAGGTATGCTATTCAATAACAGATAGAAATAAATTGGGTATCAAAAATTTTGGATATGTGCATAGTTATAAAATTTGGGTATATCGTTCAAAACTAAATAATAGTTATGTAAAAAATGAAAAGGTTAAAGATATTAATAAAGCAATAATTAATAATGAAAAATTTTGTATGTCATGGCTCAATAATTATAAATTAGCATTAAAACTAAAACCCAGATGGAAATCAAAATTTAAATCCAAATTGAAATTAAATAAAATACTCGAAGTTGGAGAAACGCTTAAGAAACAAGGTAAGGCTAAAGATTTAGCTGATTTAATAAAAGGTGTTAGACCATTTTTAGGACAGTTATGTAAAGCAAAAGTTGCAAAACTTGTTAAATCATTAATAGATATGTTTTTGGATGTGGAATCAGGAATTGGTATGGAAATAGAACTGTGTATGCAAAAGCAGGAACAAAAACAATTTCAAGATTTAGCTTTTAAAACTCAACTGGCAAAAGATCAACAGGATAAGAAATTTGAACAAGAACTAACTTCGTTAC
The DNA here is from genome assembly GCA_032883995.1 of Coronaproctus castanopsis. Classification (NCBI taxonomy): domain Eukaryota; kingdom Metazoa; phylum Arthropoda; class Insecta; order Hemiptera; family Monophlebidae; genus Coronaproctus; species Coronaproctus castanopsis. The sequence goes on from CM065054.1 coordinate 27,952,118, forward strand.
ATCGACTGTATGAAAATGATTTGGATGCGATGATAAAACATCAAGGACAACAAATCGAACGACTAGAAACGCAGCAAGAAGCCGAATTAAGATTATCCTCGAAACGAATTAGGATGGAAAAGGAAAGAGAATTGAAGGAGTTCAGAGAAAGTCAAAAACAAGAATTACGAGTTTTGAAGCAGGAAATTGATTTGATGCCGAAGGATAAACGGAAAACTATATTTAAAGAACGTAAAGAGAAACTGGAACGAGATCACGAAGAAAAAGAGAAATTATTCTTGGAGAAATTAAATGAGAATCACGAAAGTTCATTAAGACGGCAAAGTGATTCCCATCGAGAAAAAATAGCGTTAATGGAAAGACAAATTTTACAGCAAAAGCAACAGATTATGAGAATGCGCGAATCTTCCGAATGGGAACTAGAGGAAAAACAGATTCACGAAAAACACCAATTATCTAAGAGATTATTAAAAGATGCTTTCTTCTCACAAAGACATCAGATATTAGTAAGACGCGAAAAAGAATTGGAACAAATGAAACGAATGAACGTGAAGAGAGAAAAGGAATTTTTAAAACGTCAAGTAATCGAAAAAAGAGCTTTGCTGAAGCGAATTCAATCGGAAATGAAGGCGAGGGAAATGATGTTCCGTGAATCTATGCGAATAAACATGGCCAAGAATCTTGATCCTGAAATGGAACGTAGTAAATTTAAAAAGTTTCAAGACAACGAAAAGAAACATTATAAAGCGGAGACTTTACGATTTGAGCTTAAACATCAGCATCAATTAGAAGAGTTACATATTGCGTCTGAAACGGCTATTAAAGAACTGGAACAACTTAAAAATGAAAAACTTAAACTGTTAGTGGAGCACGAAACGACGAAATTAAAACATCAAGAAGAAGCTTATAGTAGAGAATTAAAAGAATGGAAAAGTCAGCTGAAATCTAGAAAACAGAAGTTAGAAGTAAGTATGTATAGAGTGGACAAGGGAAGAAAGTGGAACATTTTTAAGACAGTCGTTGGAAGCCAGATTAGTATTGATATATTTCGATTACGGAATGTTTATGGATTCTTTGAATTTTTGTTCTAAGATATTAAAAGAACTGAAGAAAATAGACGATAAAAATTTTGTTAGTTGAAATTTTGTTATTGGAAAGTAAAACGTATCACGCTTTGGGTAACTTATCAAAAGCTAGACATCGTTAACTTCAGCTAGAACAACTGCCAATGCTAGTTATTGTCCACTGAAATTACAGTCCACATTAGATCTTCAGTCTGATGTATTGCATGTAGCGGATGAGAAAGATTTTAAAACTGCTTTTTCTTATTTTTATGAAGCATTCGAAGGTTACAGAAAAAATATATATAAAAAAAAAAAAAAATTAATTATATATAAAATAAAATAAAAAATTAATAATAATACTAACAATAATAATAAAATATAAAATATATATATATCGTAGTATAGGATGTGTATATGTGTATAAATATTTTCGGAAATAAATCGTTTGTAAATACGTAGTAGCATATAATATTTATCGTTAGGTTTATTCAAAAATATATCGTTTAAACATTGTAAATAAATAGAAATAAAATAAACATAATAATCATAATAGTAAGTATTGTCTTAATAACTTAAAGACGCATAGAATATAATAAAGGTCGTTACCCTTCACACATACACAGTAAACGACATATAAATATAAGTCAATTTTGAGAGTGGTAGTAATAGAAATTCAATGGCGAAGATAGAATTACGTTAAAATGAATAAAATAGATAACACAGTCAATGTCATTTGAATATAGGTCATGCCTGAACTGATAAACATTCCACCGTCAAAATTGATTAACTGATCCGATAGTGTATTAAACATACGTATTCGAAGATAAATATCCGTAAGAACAAATACTATCCTAGTAATAATGATGATGATGATTAGCCTTGAACGAAAAGGGATAAAGAAAACAGGTAAATTAAAGGTCGTTAATCGTACATACACACACTAAGATACATATACGGTAATCAAACCGGTACGAGTTCTTATCGCGTCAACGTTACAATGAGCGAGTGGTAGTGTGTGTAATGTAATACCGATGTTACGTTACGCAGTCGGATTGCTGGTTCCGAGTCATCCTGGAACGCGCGTGTGACGTAATCTACCCTTTGAATTCTTATTAACTTTCATGTAACCTTTCGTAGATATTTTCATGAATTGATTTTGCAAAAATTTTACCATCCAAAATCAATTCACAAAAAGGGGGAGATTTATGGCGATTTAAGATGATGGTGGTACCTTAGGAAATATCGAATAAAATGAATATAATAGAAAAGATGTCGGAATAATTAATTTAGCATTACATAATAAAGTAGTATAAAGGTATTACCATCGAAAGAGTCTTAGATCGTCAAAACTGATAAGGTTACATCGGGAAGTCAGAAAAATAAGGAAAATAAACAGAAACATGGGAAATAAACACAATTTACTTTATAAAATGAACAATGTCGGATCCGTTAAGGGAAAACCCGGGGAATAACGGCTAGTAGAGCTAACAGCCGGTGATCGCGTGTTGGTGTGTGTGTGTGTGAAGAAACGATAGATAGATATAGTATTTTTGGAAAGACAGTCGGTATATCTTCGTATTAGATATCGGTCGAGTCTTCGTATTATTATATCGGTCAAATCTATCGTAACAGTCGTCTAGTATCGTAACCACATATCTAAACGGTTACGTAGTATTATTATTATTATAGTATAAAAACATTTAAATTCTAGTCGTTACGTATCAATATCAATTCGATATCATACGGAATAAATTGCAAAATTTGTTAAAAAAAAAAAAAAATAAATAATAAGCCGATTAGAATTGACGGTATTTTAATGATCCACTAAAAATAAATAGTTGATCATTATTGTTCATCTTACGAACGGACATCGGGAACACGTTACGAAATTCGAATTACGATTGAAAATATATCAGCATCCGGCAACAACGATGGCAGCAACTGTGGTACCACAGGTCTTATGTTTTATTTCTATATAATTTATATTTCTTTTTGTATGTTGCGTATTAAATGTAATATATGTCTGTGAATTATTTGTGTGCTGACCGATATTATAAAATCATTAATTTTTTTTATTTATTTTTAAATTGATATTGTCCGTATTTAAATGCATGGTAATATATATTTGTTAAATTTTATTGCTGTGTAATTAACATTTATTTTATATATAAATGTGTCACTGGCTGTGTGTTCTGCTAGCAGCCTAGAGTTGACACGGGCGACCACGATTTAATTTCGGGTCCCATTTCCTCGTGAATTGTCGTCAACCCACGGAATCTATCTCAGAGTAGATATATCATAAAGTGACGACTAACGACGGAAGCAGGGCCCCATAAGAACGTTATAATATATATATATATATATATATATATATATATATATATATATATATATATATATATATATATATATATATATATTTATATATTTATATATATATATATATATATATATATATATATATATATATATATATATATATATATATTTATATATATATATATATATATATATATATATATATATATATATATAATATATATATATATATATATATATATATATATATATATATATATATATATATATATATATATATATATATATATATATATATATATATATATATATATATATATATATATATATATATATATATATATATATATATATATATATATATATATATATATATATATATATATATATATATATATATATATATATATATATATATATATATATATATATATATATATATATATATATATATATATATATATATATATATATATATATATATATATATATATATATATATATATATATATATATATATATATATATATATATATATATATATATACATATATACATATATATATATATATATATATATATATATATATATATATATATATATATATATAAGAAATCAATATACACAGCAAATAATAGAAGACACTGGTAGCACAGGATATATGGATATGAAGAGGAAAACAGAAAACCGTCAGTTGTGGAAGAAATTAGCAAACCAGTCTTAGGACTGATGACTACATGATGATGATATATATATATATATATGTATAATTACCGTTATATTTATTTAATAAATGTTGTAATGCTTTTCTTTCTCTCGGAATAAACATACATATAATTAAATTTATTTAATCGATTTTTAATATTTATTTGTTTTGCGTAATTTAATTTAAAATTTATGATTTTACTTCTCGTCGTTGTTCAAAGTTTAACGGTCAAAATTTCCGTTTTTTACCTTCGGTTCAATACGTTCATCGTTCGATGCCTCCATTGAATTCACTTTGCAGCGTGATTGGTCGGCGAATTATAACGTATTTGTCTTTTTTCAAATTGTATGCGTTTGAAAATTAATTCGTCGAATTTTTATATGTTATTTATACATTTTTAAACTATACAGGCGTAGCCCGCGAGGAATCTACGTTAAAAATGTTGGAAAAATTTAAAAAGAAAATGTACCAATCTTTGGAAAAATACGAAAAAAATAAGAATGATAACGACGACGATGATGATAATCATGACGACGATGATCATGTTAATAAAGAGATTAATAGTGGCGATTGGTAAGTTACGATTTTAATTTTCTTTATCGAAAACAAAAAAAAAACAAAAAACAAAAAAAGCAAGCAGATTGGCGTTTGATGAAGCTGACTGAATACGTGGTTCATTTGTATCCAATCATCCCGTTTAATGTAATGTAGATGAATATATAAATTTAAGAATAAAAATATAAGGTCTTTTTTTTTTATAAATAAATGAAATTAGCTACAAAATATAGAAATTTTTTATCGTAGGTAAATTATTTAAAGTAAAGAAAATATAAAATAACGGTTTATACGCTTAACGATATAGTTTTAATCAAATCCGTCGTCCTTTGCAAGGACGTGTCGTTTGACGATTATTTTCCATCCGCTTCAATCTCCCGCTAGGTGGAATGCATCCGGGACATATTCACTCGATCTGAACATAGCATCGAATATCCCTCTACGGTGTTTCTAGGTTAATATTTTTTCCGCATCGAGTTTTATTTATCTTATATTTTTATCGATTTTCGTTAGTAAAGTTGCCTCTATTTTTTTTTTTTTTTTTTTTTTTTAATTCGTCTTGTTCTATGGGCACTCCATAGTTTCCGGTGTATTTTTCTGTAGACTCCCATATCCGCGGTTTTTTTTTAAAGTTTCGGATTATAAAAAAGAGGCTAGTATTCAGGGGCACAATTTATATGCAACACAGAATTGATAACGTCCTAATTCGTTTAAGTTAATTTCATTAATCTGTTTTCGTAACTTTTTCCGCTTAAATACATTCAACTCCTGCTTCAAATATTTTGATTCGGTATACCATTTTCAACTTCAAATCTAAATTCCTGTGCTATATCTAGAAATTGTTCCTATTCACATTTTCCTTTGTAATTTTAATATTTTATTCTCATCTTTTTCTCGCAAAACTGAGAAATATATATCGTGAAACGGTATTCGGTTATACATCCAAAAATAGCCTTCTAAAGTATTCTTTCTTTATATTTGAAACCGAAAATATTCGAATATATTTAATCCGAAGTAAATATTCTTAATCTTATCGTATATTCGACGTGTTTATTAAAATTTATATTATTGTCTATAATTATTTCCGAGTAATTTATTTCATTTACCTTTTTTATTTGATCTATATGTATTGATACTATTCAATGCGATTTCTTTTCTAGCCTATTTTCTACTTATTAATTGTGCTCCGAGATAAAACTAATGTTGATGTGCACAAACGACACGATGAAAAATATAGACATAATTCTAAAGGGAAAAAGAACATCGTAAGTTTAGCAGTTTGATAACGTCAGACGGAGAAACAGAAAAAGTGATCATAAAAAGAATAGCTCTAGGTAAAGATGCATTTAACAAAAAAAAAAAAAAAGAAAAAAGTCTATTCTGAGAAAAGAACGATTGAAAGTTTAAGCTTTTGAAGTTTGGGTGCTATCGAAGAATGCTGAAATTATCATGAACGGATGGATAATAGTGAACATTCGATGTACCATTTGGGTCGAACTGAAATTTCTCATAGAACCTTCGGTATTGTTCCGTATAAGACATCCTTTACGTATGGAACGTTCAAATCCGCATACAATGTGTCGTTCGATACATAATAAGGGCGAAGATATCATTAAGACTGCTGTTGTATTCTACTATGGGGGGGTACTTCCGCTCGTTGTTTAATTCTAACCCATATCTCCATACTGAAGCGATAATCGATAAATAGACATTCCGTTTTACGGTCTCTGGTTTAGAAATGATTTTCGTGTCCTAATAAAGGCGATAGCTGTTTAGCTCTAGGTATTATAGAGCTTCTCGTATTTTCTACACGATCGTGCCAAACGTTTATCCGTAACCATTCAACGGAATCTACTTTGCGAGTTATCAAATGTCTCAAGTTTAGACTTGGACATTTTAACCATATTTGTTGGTGAATAAAATGTGTCGACATTTAACTGATGTGCGCCAAAGGCCTGCCGATTTTTCTAGTCGATTAAGGTGATTTTGCATATGTAACATTCGTATTACAGGCGAACATCGCTATATCATCGATGAATGAGGTCACGTTTCTCCAGAGTTAATGAAATTGCATCAACTATTCGGTGTAGCATTATTGAATCGTAGAGTGATCTGTGCGTATTTACGAATGAATACTGACTTCAAGTGCAACTGTCGAACCTACTTTTTTTTTTTATTTTGTTTATTAACGTCGCATATCTATAGGGTATTTTCAATACCCTCTGTGCATATGTTCGGTTTTTACAGACTGGAAGTTTCAGAATTAGTAAGCCGTTGTAATTTGTCGTCTGAGTATATGTAGTATTCGCCTTCCTGCTTCGTTACACAAGTTGAAATTTATTAGCTCTCCTAATTGCTTTCATCCTACGGATACTCATTTAGTGGCCGATGCGGACCATGTTATCCTAGAGTGTTCCGATCATAGTAATTTTCGTGTTTTATTTTATCAAGCTGTTCACCGCCTTTTCGTTTCCTATAAATATTGTATTTCTCTTAGCTCTTCAAAATGCTGAAGTATATACGGTCCTATAGTCCTATATTTTAGATTATGGTATCATTATTTAATTTTACTCATCCTTACATTACTTCTCTTAATCTGCCTAATTTATAAGTAGCAGCCCTTTCTTATTCATTCCATAATATGCAGATATACTGTATGGAAGCCTTAAAAAAAACCACAACGGGTAATATACGAGCGTATAGAATAAGCGTAAAGCATTATTGTTCTTATTACAGTTTTATAGATACGTAATGTCGTTTGTTACAAGATTCGATGTAAACAGAAACGCCTAGGTTTTATTGCCCACGTCTTAGTAAATTTCAAACTTTCATCCGGACACTTAAATAAATATGGGGAATCAGTGCCGTATTAAATGATTCGATGGACGTAAACAGCGTGATTAGGAATTTAAAAATTAGTAGGACAACAAAAATAATATACGTATAAAAATACTTTTATAATAAATTTATTAATTTAAACGAAACTATTAGTACTGTTGAAAAATGTAGGAATTTATTTTCATTTATTTCGATCGAATTAAAATACATCGAATAGATAATACACCATTTATACAGGCAAACTCTTAAACAGATTATACAAAAACTCGTACAGAACATTGAAGAAAACATTTTCGTGCATTTTTTTTTCTGCGAAATTTTTTATAATCTCATTAATGTCTATTTCTCGTAATATATCATACGTACTCGTGATTGTCAAATAATTTAGAGAACGATGTCTCCAGGTAAGTAAAATATAATAAAAGAAATTATATTTCTGAAAATTTAGACAAAGAAAAAAACAAAAAACAAAACGACGTACACGTGTATCGGAATTAAATAAACTACGAACAGATGATTACTATTGACCAATAAATAAACCATAAATTGATGATTACTATTGATTAGTAAATAAACTATAAATGGATGATTATTATTGACTAGGTCTTCTTATTATAGGTTGAACTGTAGCAATAAATGATAACTTCTGAATTATTTATTTAATCCGCTGATTTTTATTTTATGAAATTAAAAATAAGAAAAAATCAATTATTTTTAAAACGTGTTTTATTAAGTTTTTTGAAAGTAATATATATTAACATAATTATGAATTATTCGTAATATATATATATATATATATATATATATATATATATATATATATATATATATATATATATATATATAAAGTATCCATAATTAAATTTTATATATATATATAATACCATGTATAACAATTAAACAGATTAGAATAATTAATAGTCTATTTATGCTTTGTGTATCGAAATCAAAACCTTTCGTATGATACAGTACAAAAAATTCCGAAATGACTATTTCACTTTTTGAAATAAATTAGAAAATTATGAATTCGTTTAAAGTTTCGATGATTCGATAATTCTTTTATTATATTTTAATTTTTCAAGTTGTCGTTTAATAAAATAATTTTCCTATTGATTGTTCATTACTACGACACAAATCTATTATTGAATAAATATTTGAATATTTGTATTTTAATTTAAATTAGAAATTATTCGATCTGTTACTTCATGAACACATCAGTCATTAGCATTCTATACAGATGGCTCAAAATTTGTCTCGTTCGTTGGCTGCTCCGTTGTTAAAGATAATGAAGTCTATATTTGATTCTCACTATCGCAATCATTTACAATTTTATCTGCCGAACTATATATGATATATACTTGGCCATCGATTTCAATATAGTGAACTTGAGTCTAGCTTGTCAATAATAATTTGCTCAGACTCTCTTCCAGCTTTGAACGCTATTCATAATGAAACAATTGCAGAATTAATTACTAAAAATCCTGAATGATCTATTACACTCCTCTGGATTCCAGCACATACTGGAATTTCTGAAAATGAACGAGCTGATAGGGCAGCAAAGGAAGCAGCAACTGCATTACCCGTGCCTAATTTACCAGTTCCATTCGCAGACCTCAAGAGGTTCATCATGAGATCATCATTATTTCAGTTATGGCAAGAATGGCAATCCGTATCAACATCAAACAAGCTACTAGCTATCAAACCAAAAATAACACCTTGGAAGATACACTTACAACATCGGACGTATGACGTAGTTTTCATCAGACTCCGATTGGGCCACACTATAAACTAAAACATGCTTATCCTCTTAATAGATCAGAAGCTCCATCGTATATGGCCTGCAACGTTGTGCTGTTTGTCCAATATATATTAACAGAGTGTCGTCACAGTACAGCCTACAGAGGTCATACTACGGTCTTCCATCTTAATTGCAACTACTCCTCGGTCACAACATTTCTACGCTATCCAGACTCATCCTGTTCCTACGTGATACCGGATTATTTAATTGAATACTTATTTATCTCTGTGCCTCTAGCCATTAATTGCTGTATATGGTAAATTAATTTTAATAATAATAATATGATGATGGTAATAATAATAATAATAATAATAAAAGATATTTACGTAGCTCATAGTGTAAATGTTATTATTATTATTATTTGTACTGTATAAATTTTCTTGTTGCTTAAACACCGTTGTGACAATTTATAAATTTAAATTTCATTTCATATAAAAAAGTGCTGTACGATTATTTGACGCTCAAAAATTAAGAGTTTCATTATATGTATAGTGCGTGTGCGTGTATACAAAGATAGATATACTGGTTATTTCTTTACAATTCCATATGTCAGCTGTAATTTAATTTTAAATTTTATTCAATCATTATTTTTTCGGAATTTATCAGTATAACAGTTTTCGTTTATTTTTTATGGAAATGCACCTTTTTCTACCTGTTTTTTCTAGGATGAGTCATAAGCTGAAATTTTCGGAATCTGTAATTCATGCGAAGGACGCTAATTTGAAATCGGATGATTGGTTCGATATCTACGATCCGCGCAATCCTATTAATAGACGTCGGCGTGGCGAGGATACAACTAAACTACCTCCTAAGAGAATGGCCGAATTTAAATATGTACCAACGTAAAAATCTTTAATTTTGCAGTATTTATACCGATGCCATATGTATCCATTATTTTAACTAACATTTTCCAGTAATTTTAAACATGTACATATACACACACAGGTACCCGTATTTCGTAATCATTAATCTTACGATTTTGGTATGCCTTAATTTTAAATACAGTGCATTTGTTAGCCTGCATATAATTAAGTAATCGACGATAATTATGTAACTCATTATTCAGAAGGGCTAGATTCCTATTCTAAACTCACCACGGCGCATCGTTCTTAATAAAGAAGGAATTAAAAAAAAGAAGCAAAATATGTAGCCGGCATTTCTGATAGAATTATTATGTTACAACTACGCCAGTATGCGTAAATTTGATCTCAATTTACACACCTACAGGTCGATGATAAACATGAAGCAACACCGGTATGTTTCGAACATACCAGATCGTCAGGAGACTCTCTGGAAAATTTCACGCGTAATAAATTAATTATAACTTCGTCAAACTTTTTAATTAAACTAGCCGGAATTTAAAGTTGAGTTGAAGTGACGGAATACCGTAACATCTGTAATGAAATATAAAAATATATCGACCTATGTCCGAATGAATTCTCCTGCACATGGTGGTACTGCAGTACTTATTCGTGACATTGTTAAACGTACTCGTGTCCCTTACTTAAATCACATGTCTTCAATCGACAATAATCTCTGTCCCAATTTCTAACGTTGTCATAAATTTTGCATCTGTGTACTGCCTCCTAATCAAAAAGTTACACGTCAAATGTCATTTTTTTTTTTTTTTTTTTTTTTTTAATTTCTCAGTCCTATATTTATTGCAGGTGGCGATTATAACGCTAAACACTTTCAGTTGGGCTGCACAGCAAACAATCCACGTGGAAGTGTATTATTAATTTCCGTCACCAATAAGTATGAAATTATCTTCGCCAATGAACCCACATATTAGCCGGCTTCCCAGCGGAAACTACCTAATATACTTGATATATTTATTTCCTCTAAGTACTACTTGACCTTTCACCAAAGCATAGCCCCGTATTGCTCATATTAAGCAATACTGCTCCCTCATCTTTACCAGCAGATAGATTATATACTTCACCTATTAATAGCTATAAATTCCAAAAACTATTAAATGAAAAAATATACTTAAAAATTTCTCTTAAAATTTCCAATGACCTGATGAAGCAGTAAACAGACTTACATCGCAAATACAAGAAGCTGTTTGGAATTCATCTTCATTAAAAAGAGACACATCAAATAGGGAACACTATATCCCGATTTATATTAGAGTTAATAACTAAGAAAAGAAAAGCAAGATCTCTATGGAAACGCACAAGGCTCTCCTCAGATAAATCGAGATGAACCGATTAAACAGGATATTAAATTCTGAAATTAAAAAATACATATCTGCATCCTTCACCAAGTTCACTAATTCATTATCTACACAAGATGGCTTACTATGGCAAGCGAGTAGGAATATCCTCTCTTGTTCAAATGTTAAAGTTCCAATCCTTCAAGACAATGGTAACTGGATAATTACTGACAAAAAGAGAAAAAAAAATCAGAAGCGTTTGAAAAACACCTTGCAGCTACCTTCCAGGTACATAGCGATATTGTTAAATAGGGTCCTTGAATATTTCAATTGTCCACTACCTGTATCTAAAGCACCTAAACATATTTCACCAGCTGAAACAAGGGTAATAATAAATAGAATTGCCTAAAAAAAAAGGCACTAGGATTTGACCTTATTACATCAGAAATCTTGCAACTATTACCAAACAAAGGTAGTTTTATTGATCACTTATATATTTAACGCAATGCTTCGTTTAAACTATTATCCTTTATTATGGAAATTTTCGATAATTAAAATGATATTAAAACCTGATAAACCATCTCACCTATGTACTTCATATAGGCCGATCAGCCTACTTCCCATTGTTAGAAAATCTTTTGAAAAAATTCTACTAAGTAGAATATATATCCACCCTTAGAAAAGAAGAGAATAATTCCTTCTCGTCAATTTGGATACCGTCATGATCATTCAACTAATACAATGCCATCGTGTGTTGTTGACAATATCTCTACAGCGTCAGAGCGGAAACAATATTATTCAGCTGTTTTTCTTGATGTTTCACAGGCCTTCGATCGCGTCTGTCATCCTGGTATCCTTTTCAAACTATGAGGAATATCATTCATCCATCATACTATTTAACTATAAAATCATATCTACAAGACAGATTTTTCTGTGTCAAATATGGCGAAACCAGCCAGCAAATCTATGCTATTCAAGCAGGAGTTCTACAAGGAAGTGTTATGGGTTCTTCTTGTATAGTGTTTATACTTCAGATATACTGGTTCATAAAAATACAGTGTTAAGCACCTTTGCTGACAATACATCCTAATCCGGTCATTGTGTCTAATAAACTTCAGAACCATTTAGCTCTGATGATTAATCAAACTAAAAGCAGTCACATTACTTAGTCATGAAACCGATTTGGACTTAATAACATTGAACTATATGGCACCGCTAAGCCAGCTAACATCCGGCGCTTATAGTCGATGGAATCATACGTTAAATTATAGACGCTCATTGATTCGTGTCAAATCAGTCTGTACGTTCCGACTTACGGATACCAACTGTTTCAGAAGTAACAAAAAAAAAAATATACAAGCTCTTTTTCAGTAGAATAAGAAATGTTTCTAATATTCTACAACTAATAAATCGTGATATTCCATTCGGTTGAAGAGAAACTGGCCAAGAGACAGTCTTAAAACTTCTTCCTCCTCCTCCTCTCATTCCTTCTAGATATGCTCTAAGTTGTAGTCAATGGACCATCAACAGTAACTGATTCTTTCGTGTTCCTTCATCACATTACTATGTGCACATTGTAAATAAAAAAAGGGAAAAAAAGGACGAACTTTGAAGAAAATTTAGGTATAAAACAGTTCGATTTTGAGCAACTTAAGAGGACGAGAAAAACAATATTCCGTATAAATGTATTAATTCGGAAATGTTTAGAATTTCAATAACTTTTCTTGCTTTGTCGATTTTTAGAATGTATTTAATAAAGTTCAACATAGTAAACTTTACAAAATTTTCGAGGTACTGATTTGGATTTAGCTAAAATAGAAAATTTCTATTCGCTTAAAATTGTCGTAATATAATATCGCGATCGTAATTGCATTTCAAATCCAGATGATATAAAATGAAGAGTTAAACGATGAAGATCTCTTAATTTATTTAATATTTTTTTTTTTTTTATTTAAATTTACGTGCCGTGTACCGCAATTATAGCTAGAGGCACGGAACTAAAATAGTTACAACAAAGGTATTAAATAATTAAGGTATTAGATAATTATAACGAAGATATTTTACAACAAAGGTATTAAGATAATTATAACAAATGCGTTAATTTGATACATTTTAAAAATTCGAAAACTCTATTAATGGTATCCATGTTATCCCTCAGCAAACTTTGCAAGTCGAGCGATGCGATCCCGTACTGTTTTCGGTATTTGTCGTAAATTGGACAGTCTACCAATAGATGCTCGACGGTCAACTGACAAAAACATTGTTGGCACGTTGGCGGCGTACTTCTTTCTAATAGATGAATGTGTGTTAATTTTGTGTGTCCTATCCGTAATCGACATAATACTACCTCTTCCATTCTGCTACTACGATGTGCTGAGTGCCACTGTTTTGAAGATAATTTTATCGATCGTAGTTTATTCACCGTAGATATTCTCTGCCAGTTACTATTCCATGTCGATTCGAAATGCTGCTTTAAGTATTCTTTGAAGTCAGCTATCGGTACATGGATATTTAGAAGCGGATGCGAAACGGCTGTTCTTGCTGATACGTCGGCTATTGAATTACCATATATATTGCAGTGAGCTGGTATCCACAAAAGTATTATGTTCTTAGGTGTAGTTTGTAACATGAGTTTTATTTCGTTGGCTATTGGATGCAAATTTTCATTATTTAATAGAGTTCTTAATGCTGAAAGCGAGTCGGTACATAAAATGAAATTTTTATTTCTGTTGGAATCTGCGTAATTCACTGCGGATCTAATGGCGTATAGTTCTGCTGATAAGACTGAAAACGTAACTGGAAGAGCAATTTGAAGAACTACGTTATCATTAACAACTACCGAGCAACCTACCCCTGCTGAAGATTTCGATCCATCTGTGTATATAAATTCATATTCTGCATGGTTTTCTTTAATCTCCTTTAAAGTTTCTCTGATCTTGTTAACATTTTTTCTATTTATATTACAGAACGTTAGATTCGCTTGTGTGTGTAACTGTGCCCAAGGCGGAATAACATCGAGGTTTTCGCGAGATAATATTGGGAGTTCGACGTTATATGCTTGAATGAGTTTATGCAAACTGGGAAGATCGGTATCTCCTTGAGTAGCCATCGCCAGTATGGTCAAGTATTGTCTTCTTAATTGCAAGGGCAATTCAGAAGTTTCGCATAAAATACTTATTACTGGTGATGTTCGGAAGGCTCCAGTTGCCAATCTTAGAGCTGTATTTTGGATCGTGTTTAGAGACTTTAATAATGTCGAACTCGCTGTAGTATAAGCAGGGATTCCATAATCCAATTTCGGCCTTATTAGAGTGCGATATATCGTTAATAAGCTATTTCTGCTGGCACCATATGTTGTATGTGATAGTTTTCGCATTAGATTTAATTTCTTTTGACAGCTGGTCTTTAGTAATTTAATGTGTGTTTTCCATGTAAGTTTACTGTCAAATATCATTCCTAAATATCGCACTTCTTTTGCTGATGATATTTGGTTGTTGTAAAGGTTCAAACGTATTTTATGTTCGCATTTATTTCGTCGGCAAAAATGTATTGCTGTTGTTTTTGATGTTGAGAAATATAGACCGTTATTTCGAGACCAGCGTTGTAGTTTGATAATTGTGTCTTGCAGAATTGACTCTCCCAGTTCAATGTCTGTGCACGGAAGCAAAATACAGAAGTCATCTGCGTATAGAAATGATTGTATTGGTTTCTGGACCGTATGTATAATATCATTTATTCCAATATTGAATAGTGTGGGGCTGAGTACTGATCCTTGAGGTACTCCATTTTCTAGTTTCTGAGGTTCAGACAAAGAAGGCCCTAACCTAACTTGAAAACTTCGATTCGACAAGAAGTTCGCGATAAATGTACAGAGACGTCCTTTTAACTTCCACGAGAGTAGTGTCGACAATATTTTATTTTTCCATATAGTATCGAAAGCTTTATTAAAATCGAAGAAAACAGCTAGCAGATGATGTTTATTAAAGAAAGCTTTTGATATGCATTGCTTTATACATAAGATCGGATTAATAGTACTACGCCCTGATCGAAAACCATATTGGTTTTTAGCAAGTAGTTTTTGTTTTTCAATTTCCCATAACAGTCGTTGGTTTACAATCTTTTCGAGTATTTTACATAAAATAGACGTAAGAGATATTGGTCGGTAGCTGTCCAATAATGTGGGATTTTTATTAGGTTTTAGTATCGGTACTATGAATGCTGTTTTCCAGTATGATGGAATAGCGCCAGTGAACCATACTTTATTGTAGATTAGAAGCAATGTGTCTAAAACGTTTTCTGGTGCGTGTTTTAAAAGATTAATATGAAAAGAATCCGGACCAACAGCTTTTGGTTTTGTATGCTTTATGGCTGTTCGAAGTTCATCTATGGTTATTGGTTGATTGTATGGTTCACTGTTATCGCTTTCGAAGTTAAAATAAGTGATATTTCTGCTTGTTGACACACTACATTCTGAAGAATAATCGTTACTTCCGTTTGAAGATAATGCAAAATAATTCGCGAATATTGTGTTTATTTCCTGTAGGTTGTTATAGATGACGCCATTAGATCGGATGCACGCTGGTATATATATGATGATGTTGTTTTTTCGATACTTTTTATCTTATTCCATATTACTTTGGTTGGAGTACTTGGTGTCAAAGTCGAAATATATTTTTTCCAGGATTGTTGTTTAGCTTGTTTGAGAGTATATCTGACTTTTATTTTTCTAAATAATAAATGATTTTCCATAGTTGGTTCTGCTTTTAATTTTTTTAAAGCTCTTCGCCTATTTCTGATTGCATTTAAGCACTCTTTAGACCACCACGGGACCTTTTTATTGTTTTTGTTCAAGTTTACTTTTGTAGGAGGAGAACAAACAGATCAGATCTTTAGACAAGTTCTAGACAATATTAATAACTAAGGTATCAGAATTGAATGAATTCGACGGTATATTATTCAGAGAGTAGACAACGTCATCTGGATATATAGGATATAATTCGATGCAACGAAGAATAAAATTATGATAATCTCTCATAATGTGCGAACTAATTATTATCACACACATCATGTGAGCCGTGCTGAAAAATGTTCAAATATTTAAATATATTTTAACCAAAATTAAAGACAACGGTAACGTCGATATTAAAATTAGATGTGGAATTAAAAGAGTAACAAATTATTTCAATAAGAGGAGGAAATCTAAATTTCGTATCGATCCTTAAATGCTATTCTACTTTATTACACGAATTCCGAAATCTTAAAAAAAAAAAACAAAAAAAAAAAAAACGCCCTGAATCATTTTACATCGATTGAAATATGACGTTGTCGGAGAATCTGAAATACAAGTTAGTGTTCTCCTAACGGATGTCCGTCATCATCATATATATATATATATATATATATATAAACACCCCAAAAGGGTTATATGGCTTGTAGTAGTGCGTATGTAAATTAAAAGTTAAAATTATGAAATCAAAAAATATATCAAAATACCGTATTCTTAATACAATAACAGACGTATATATATATGCAACACACATGCATATTATATATGTATGGGTAGGCATGGTGAACGTGAATTTTCATGAAAAAATGAACGACTACAGGATCAAAGCAATATAATGTTGCTGGCGCCTATAGGATTAAAACTTTTAGAAAGTCATTGGATACAACGCACATATATCAAAACGATATATATATAATAAACGTCGTAGCAAACGCCCACGTAAACGTTGAAAATTATCAAGATGGAAAATTTATAACGGACTTGCTAGACTTTTTAAACGGCGAGATTAAAAAAAAAAAACAATTTCGAACTTTATGACTGACTATCTCTAAGAGTGAAATTGGAAGATTTCACCGAGAAAAATAAATACAGATATGAAATGAGGCTAACGAACTAAACTTAATAATATTAAGGGAAAGAGACGTTTTAGGAATTACCACATTGAGTCCTAGTGAAAGAATCACTTTAGTCAGAATCAAAGTGGAAGTCGGACGGATCGATGCGAGATCTGTTAGGCTAGAGTCCACCGCGCTTGTCATCTCGAAATATGTACAAGTATTCGATGTTAACGTAAAATACATGAACATATCTGCATATATATATATATATATATATATATATATATATAATCGAAAAGCTTCGCAATAAAATGTTTATAGTGATTAAACTGTTATGATTTTGTTTTGTTTATAATTTATAAAATCTCCAATATATCAAAATTTAATGGAATCTGAAAGATGTGTGGAGATTTATATCAATTTTGATGAAGAATTATTATTATTATTTTAATCTGTTTTATAAATAAAATTTATTGTAAAAATAAATCTAAATGTAAAATTACCTCTGGCTAGTGAAATATGTATATCAAATTATAAATTTGTCGTTATATGAATACTTCAGGTAATTTATATGTAACATTTATTGTGTATGCTTGATAATGACGTAACTGTCGAAAAGCTTTGCAATAAAAAACCTTTATAGTGATAAAACTGTGTTATAATTTTGTTTTGTTTATAATTCATAAAATCACTACTCTCCGATATATCAACATTATATATATATATATATATATATATATATATATATATATATATATATATATATATATATATATATATATATTAGAAATGGACATAATTGAATAATACCAAATGACTAATTAGATTTTTTAACTCTAAATCCGAATAATTATTCGGTTTAATTTTTCTTTATAAGCTTTCGCGAAAGTAACAGAAAAAATTTGTAATTTTTTTAATTTTAAAATAAAATAATAATTAAATTATTTCGCGTTTTTAATTGACAGTATCGCGCTCTGTCTCTGCGATTGGCATCCTGGGAGAACGTCACGAATATATAATATCACCAGACGGTTGTAGTACGAAACATATAAAGACAAGAATAGCTCTAGCGAAACACGCTTTTATGAAAAAAAAAACTTTCCTCGTATCAAAAAACTCGTCAGAAAATGTGCTAAAAAAAAACATTTTATAAAAAGTTTTATTTGGAGTATGGCGTTATATGGAGTAGGTACAAGGACGATTTTAAGAAGAGAAAATGATAAACTCTTGGCATTTGAAATGTGTTGCTGGCGTCGGATGTTAAAGATACCGTGGACGAGTAAAATAAGTAATCATGAAGTTTTGCACAAGATAAATGAACAATGCGAACTCCAGAATACGATCAACGTAAGAAGAAATTAAATCTCCGGCCATCTCATCAGGCATTCAGAATGGATGAGAACTCTAATCGAAAAGATGACGAACGGAAGACGGAGTAAAGGCAGACCAAGCTTTATTTCTGAACTTTTATCGACAAGGGATACGCTTCCAACACAACTTGAAAAATTTATTGTGGATCCTATCTCCTTAGATGCGCGTACATTATATAATTTTATTAAAGCTAAAAGTTTATAGTTTGAACAATCCACTTAAACTGGCCAAAGGGTAAAAACTGGGCCAAAAAAAAAAAAAAAAGTTGAGGGGGAGAAAGAATATATAGTTAAAATGGAATTGGGCAGGTCATGTAGCAAGAAGAAACTATGACAGGTCGATGAAGCGAATAACAGAATGACACTTCTAAGAGAAGGACGCAGAAGTCGCGGTCGGCCGAATACAAGGTGGCAGGACGATATACAGAGATCAGCCGGTGTGAAATGGATAAATGAGGCCTATAATCGCTACAGATGGAAAGAAAACGAGGAACGCTTACATCCGGCAGTGGCTTGATATAAGCGCATCGTGATATATATATATTAAAAAATTTGTTTGTTAAATTTTGTGACATCGTGTTATATGTAGGGATTTATCTTCTGATTTAATTTATTCATACGATCGTTTTAAATTCCCGGTGGTATTTAGTTAAACCCTAAATAATAATACCATATCCTGTGATGTATTGCTATTGTTTGCTAGTTATTTCTTTTAATTTTTCTATAACTACTAAACATGAATGAAATTTGTAAGTGTGTATAACTTATAAAAATCAGCAGTTAGTGCTGGTCAAAATATCTTCGTGGGCATATAGGATATTGAAAAAAGGAAACACGATTCACAAACTGAAAGAACAATTAATAAACGCAAGAAACAATAACACTAGTAGACCGAAAAAAAAACCGCGGCCTCTTTTGGGTAGTCCGCAAGCGCTGTATCTGTTTACGATACACCCACAGGAAACAATCTATTCTAATAACCGGCGTAGATTTCCATGTGTAGTTGTATATATGTAATGAAGTATACGTATATTCAAACACATACAACAGGGATTGTTTTTCAAGCAAAGTTGATTCACAACTACCAATCTTTCACAACGAAGCGTACCAGCTCCGTAATCCATAATGGAGAAAAAATCCTCGCCAAAAGATTGAGCTATTATCTTGTATATAGAAAAATTATTATCCTTAATTTGTTTTAAATTTTAAAAACAACTACTCCACTTTTATCGTGTTTCCGTCGGAAATACTGGCAACATGGAAGATTCACCACTGACATACATATAGTAATAAATAATGCACTCTGTAAATGCGCCGAATATCGGGAAAGATTTAAACAAATAAAGTACTGGCATTAGACACTAGTTTAAGAATAACATAAAAAAAATAAAATATGAAAGGACTATATAAAATATTTATAATTGAAGAACACAAATTTAACACACACACACACCTGTCCATGCCTTATATACAGCCTTCGCCCAAGCACTCGCTCAAACAAATGGATTTTCACAACAATTACGGGTAGGACCGGTACATACTCGTAATAATAAACGTCCGCTTAATATAATTTATTTTCAAGATTTGATAATGCACGAACTGAAAATGTATCCGTTTTCGTGGCTACATAAACATCGAACATTTTCATCCGTTTTCGGAACGATATCGTGACGTAACATAATCACAATACGACAAACATCGGCGTTATCGATCTTTACATCTACATATACTTTTGCGGATTTCTCTTCTTTTCAATAGCCGTATCCGCATCCTATCGTCGTAAATCAATCAATCAATCAATCAATCAATCAATCAATATATTTTACAAAATTTCCAAAATCATGTATGAACAAATTAGTAATAGTAAATTAAATGGAATAAAGTATTATATTAATCATATTTATAGTCTCAGTTATACGCACGAATGCGCTAACACTGAGTTACACTTAGAATTTGAATATATTAAAATAGCTTAATCGTTAAATACCATTCTACGCTGCCAGCCATAAACAGTCTATATCTGCTCACACATTTTAAACAATTATAAGTTCATTATCTTATATAAAATCCACTATCATTACATTTTAACTAAGTACTGATGTATACTAACAGGCATAGTAACATAAAATAAAAAATAAAAAATAAAAAATAAAAAAAAAAAAAATAATAATAATAATAATAATAAATAATTATATGTATACTATTGAAAGAAAAAATTATTTAATCGCTTAAATATAGCAATGGAATTGAACAAATTACGTAAATTACGTAAACAAGATACTCAACGAGTGTATAAATCTTAAATAATTGAAAAATTATCGTCAATTCGATACTAACTTAATTCTCGAATTAAAATACTTTATCGAATAAAATAAATTACGATTAATCATAGATATGATCTCGATTAGATATTGCGTTGCTACAGTCAGAAGCAGCCGAAAGTAATTATTGAATATTATACGGAGTCGATGGTATCTATATTTCGCACAAATCGAAAGATTCTACTGTAAAATTGGGTCATCGGATAAAACTTCTTGTAGCGAATTGCAAGCTAAATGTTCGAGGTCGATATAGGGAGTATTGGGGACATTCGAGAAATAAGGATGTCCTAGACGCAGCGAGTGTACAACGGATTTTTTCGACTATAAAAATTTAGATTAACAAAAATATGAAATTTCGTAGAAAACTTTTTAACACTTTCGATACCCAGGATTTTTGCAAAATCATTCCTCAAAATACCCGGCATTTCAAGCTTTTTTTGCGGACTTGTAATTCAATGAATTATCATTTTAATGTAATTATAATGCTACCACCAGAAAGAGGAGGATTTTATCTTCGAAAATATATATAAATATCCTTATTTTATTTAAGTTAACACTAATTAATATAGATGCCAGAAAATGATGTTTTTGATTTATCAGAAAACTATAGGTTTATTTTATTTTTATACCGGTGAACTCGGGCCGGGTCGTACTCGGACGAACCAATTAAAGCCCCTGTAAAGTCTACCCCGAGCTAGACTCGGGGATGATTTATGACATGCCCGACTCTAACTCGGACTTCTCTATAGAACATACTGCAAATCATTTTATATATATAAGTTATTTCAATCATGTAACAAATTTTATTATAGTTCTAATGAGAAACAATTATTCATAATAATTATAAATGTTACACATACATACAAATATATATGTGCGCGTGTGTGTGTGAGAGTGCATGTGTGCATACATTTAGGTATAACAATAATTTGCTTTGGTATGATAATTCCGAAAACATTCTGGCAAACATAAGCCAACTTCGCAGTCTGGACACCACCAGCTAGACTCTTTTCTTATCCGTTGTCCAGTTTGTGCTTTACTCTTATCAGCGCATACTTTACACGTTCTTGTAGGATTGTGTTTCTTCTCAGTTAGCGGTACCTTGGCAGGAAAGTGCCTTCCAAGCATTCTGCACATAGATGTCACTATCATTTAATATATTATTAAGAGACATTTTTTTATACAAAAAACTATGTAACAGAAAATTCGGCACAAGAAAAAAGATTCTAATCAGTCTAAAAAGTATAAAAGTAAACAAACTCGATATTGTTCGCATACATCATCTTAGACTTCACAAACTGTCAACAGAGAGCGCTACATCAAATAAATTATGTTATAACTACTGTATATTATATTCCACAGTGTTTATGAACGAGTAAAATGAACAACAAACGATCCATAAAATTAAAACCATAAAACCGAACAGGACTCGGGCAAGGTATAATGACGAAAAAAATCATCCCCGTCTCTGACTCGGGCAAGGTATTGAAAGTGTTAACGGATTTAAATTTCAAATATTAACAACGTAAATAAAACTAATAATTTTAGATGCATCGCTTCAACTGAACAGAGCGTTAAGAAATTCACATTGCACCGTGTAAACATCGGATTATCTATAACATATCAGTAGCGTATACACTGCAGCGAATACACTTGAATCTACAGATACAAATCCGCACATTTATTATTAGGTGAAAAGGAGGAATCCATTTAAAAACGCAAAAAGAATTTCAATCTTTATATCAGGACATCCATTTAAGACTTTTCATACACAAGCTAAGTTTCAGTATAGAATCCTCCCAAAAAAAGGTGCTTAGATTAAAGTACAGCTTTAGAATACGGTAAAAAAAAAAAAAAAAGTTAAAGGAAAAAATTGTCACATCTGTATCGTTCAAGATGCTTGACGTTATAATGCATGTTCAACATGTCAGCCGTGAAAACACGTCACCGTGTATTTCAAATAAATATAAAAATTTCAAAACCAGTTAACGGAACAGAATATTCTTTTATCAAAACGGATTGCAACGCTGACATCTGTCACTATTGGAGCATTCATAAATTTAGTTTATAGTATAATTCAAATAAAAACCTAGATTATTTTATAAACACTTTTAAATAATGTATTTACATATTTAGAAGTTATCCTTTTTAAATTTAAATAAAAATACCGAACCCCGATATTTGTGTAACTTTATCTATCATCGAATAGCAACAATTGATTTCCTTTATTTTTCCGATTTATCATCAACGTCTAAGGACTTTCCTGCATATTTTTGAAAACATGAATCATCAGCCCACATTGCTCGTGTTGATCTTTCTTTAACCTCGTGCGGTTTAGCAGAACTCTCATGGTACGGTCATAATTCTAAACATCAAGTACATATATATGTGTTAACGCCCTCAAAATTTCCTCGCTCCCTACGTCTTTTGATGTAATATATTTCATTTTAAAGATGCTTTTGGTCTATCCTTCTATTTTAACAGAACGTTATAAGTATAGTACGCTGGTCGTCAATTTTACGTACGATATTACTATTAATGTTGAATTTATGTAATGTTTATTGCGTACGCTTGAAAATGACGTAATTGTCGAAAAGCTTTGCGCAAAAAAAAACTTTTTTTTTTTTATTTTAAGAGTTAATAATAAGTATTACTATTATTACGATGGTGTATATGCTTAAAACTAGTGTTAAACATAAAGACGGGTGTGAAGACACTTGCTCCAGCGAGCAAGGCTTCTTACTAACTTACATATATCATATATAAATTAGTATTTAATGCTAAATCAAGTCATGCGGTTTCATTCGTTTCAAACGGCGAGTATCGAGTTCGATGTCAAGCAATTTTTTCGCTTCAAGATTGGGATGTCAATGCAGTCGTCGTT
This sequence comes from Coronaproctus castanopsis, assembly GCA_032883995.1. Lineage (NCBI taxonomy): Eukaryota > Metazoa > Arthropoda > Insecta > Hemiptera > Monophlebidae > Coronaproctus > Coronaproctus castanopsis. The sequence goes on from CM065054.1 coordinate 27,975,973, forward strand.
TATGCATCTTTGCAATAATCTTGTATTATTTCGCGTACACTTTTTACTGCGAGGTCGCGGTGTATGCCATCGTTGCCGGAGAAACAATAGGCATCTACGATTATTCGTAGGATTTGTCGAGTTTGGACAAGCTGCTGATTGGTCTTCTTAGCGCAACCCCATAGGGCTATTCCATATGTCCATATGGGCTTTATAATTTGTAAGTATATCAGGCGTTTGCAGTAAATGCTGAGAACGCCGTCCTATTAGCCAGTATAGTGATGACATGGTTTTCTTGATTTGCCTGCACTTCATCTTTACATGCGGTTTCCACGAAAGACGAGAGTCCAAATTCATGCCAAGATATTTTACCACGATGGTTTGCGGAATAGGCTGATCTGCAATATAAACCCGATGGGACACGTTAACGTGCCGCAGGGTGAGAGTTGTTGAACATGATTTTCCATCGTTGAGCCCAACTGATGACGCTATCTAGACGTCGTTGAAGGTTCCTTGTTGCTTCCTTCTGGCAACTACTCTTGGATAGAATGGTGGTGTCATCGGCGAACGTAGCCGTAATTTTTTTATCATCAGTAAATAAATCGTTGGTATATAGGAGGTACAGGATAGGTCCAAGGACACTACCTTGCGGAACTCCAGCCTGTATTGGGTGATACGATGATTTAGCATCTTCGTGCGCTACCCGAAATTGTCTTTCTGACAAGTATGATGTTAGCAAACGACATAGATTCCCTGGCAGAAGGTTACACAAGTGATTAAACTGCGTTATATTTTGTTTGGTTTATAATTTATAAAATCACTACTCTCCACTATATTCAACATTAATGGACCCTGAACCAGGTTTGGAGATATACATCAATTTCGATGAAGAATTATTTTTCAAAATTGTTTTATAAATAAAATTTATTGTAAATAAATTTTTTTTTTTTTTTTTTTTTAATGTGCACCTGTATAAATTAACAATAAGCACATGAGTTCAGTTAAATAAATAAATAAATTATATACAAATACATTAACATACAGCCGCTGTTACAATAAACAGCCGGCCAGTTTAAAATTTTTGCCTCAGCAGCAATGTCTTGATCTATATGACATCATTTTTCAATAGTTGAAAGTACGTCCCGGAGCATTTGTCGTTTTAGCCTTCGAACAGGATTATCTGGAAGTGTTGGCATGTAGATTCGCCGAATTTGGGGGTTTGAGTGACTGGAACATTTACCGAAAAATTTTTGATATTTATATTGATAAATTTGTGTAACTGTAGGCACTTGCAGGTCGTGATGTAGAGTATCATTGCTGACATAATAAGGAGCGTCACATATTGCTCTTAGAGCTTTCGACTGAAATTGTTGTATACGTTTGACGTTACTACTTGTTGCCGAGCCCCATAGTTCAATTCCATACTTCCATTTCGCCGCTAGAAGTGCGTTGTAGATCAGCAATTTATTATTTAATGAAGTTTTGGCTTTTCTTCCTATAATACAATATAATAGCCGAAATGAGATATCTAAGTTTTTTCTAAGCTGCAATATATGCGGAGTCCAGGTAAGTTTTTTATCCATAATAAGGCCGAGGTACTTTACAGTATCAGTCTGAGTAATTTGTTGCTGTTCATAGTAAACTGGAGGACAGGAACCTCTCCGTAATGTAAAAGTTACATTTGCCGATTTATCGGTATTTATCTTGATTTTCCATTTAGTGCACCACTTTCCCATTTCTTGTAGGTGAAGTTGAATAGAACGGGATGCAACTACCGGGCTTTCATTGGCGGCTATAATCAAGGTGTCATCAGCGAAGGTGAATATCGATGTGTAAGACGTTGTAGGCATATCGGCTGTGAATATCGTATATAAAGTAGGTCCCAGAATACTTCCTTGCGGCACAGATGCTTGTACTGGATACCAAACAGAGTATTCAGAGTTGTATCGTACACGAAATGTCCTGTTTTCCAAGTAGGATTTGATCAACAAGTAATAATCCGCAGGTAAGAACTTTTTAAGTTTATATAGCAGGCCCTGATGCCACACTCTATCAAAGGCCTGCGATACATCTAAGAAGACAGCAGGACAGTATCGCCCTGTTTGGAAACAGGAGGAAATAGCATCGACAACCCGGTGACATTGGTGTATAGTAGAATGAATTTTACGGAAACCAAACTGGTGGGCAGGGATCAAATCTACTTTTTTCTAGGGTTGCAGAAATTCTACGCAGTACTAATTTTTCGAAGACTTTTGATAATGTACACAGAAGACTGATTGGCCTATATGATGTTACAACAGAAGTAGGTTTATTCGGTTTAGGAACCATGATTATGGTGGATTTCTTCCATGCCTCGGGGAAATAAGAGAGACGAACAATGGCATTAAATAGGTACGTAAGTTGTAAAATTGTATTCCGTGGAATATGTTTTAATATATCTCCTGTGATAAAATCATGACAAAAATGAAATTACGTCCGGCTATTGAAATATGTATATCAAATTTTAAGTTGTCGTTATATAAATATTTTTGGTAATTCACATGTAATATTTATTGTGTACGCTTGAAAATGACGTAATTGTCGAAAAGCTTTGCGCAATAAAAAACTTAATAGTGATTAAACTGTGTTATATTTTGTTTGGTTTATGATATTACTATTGTAATATATATAACATTTCACATAATTAAGAGTACCGGTGCATATATTTTTACGTGCACGTAATAGCAAACGCTGATTTGTAAATAAATATAAATAATAAACTCAAATCGTCATTACGTAATTATTCTTAGATGAATAACGAGTACATGAATACCACATATTCATATAACTAATTACATATAATAATTTACAAAGCATAATATTAATATGAAATTCTAATTACTACCGCCTCCCTTTCACACAGAGCTGATAGGTGTATATTTTAACTATTAACATAAAAACAGCTGAATAATAGAAAATAAACGTCGTAGAATATAAAGGTTGAACATTTAAATATAAACGCGTAAATAGTAGCATCAATTGTATTATGATTTATCAAAATACTTGTTAAATGTAACTAATATTATTTGGACACGACTTTTACTGTCATTAATTTGAATGAATTCTTTGTTACATTTAAAATTTTAAACTGTCTTATATCGATTATTACTTAATAATAAATATTTATTAACTTAAAATGTAACAACTTTAATATTTGGCTCATAAAAACAACTGAAAACTTTTTTCCATTCCGCATTCAAGAATTAAAATATAATGCTTACATGTATAATTAAATATTAAAGTAATAATAGAAAAAAATATTTATACCATATTATCAATAGCTGCGGCTGCATCCTCTGATAATTCGAATTTAATAAATGCAAAACCTCGATGTTTTTCTGTTTCGCAATGTAACGGAATTTGTATAGTATCTATTTCTCCCAAATGGTAAAAAAGCGCTTCTTAAAATGTCTTCATTTACGTCTTCAGGTAAACCACCTATAATCACATAATTTGTTAGAAACCTAGAACTAATTTATACCATTCAATAATAATTCTTGGACGAAGTAATAATATCTATTGACGTACGAAACACAAAAAGTTGTTAAAAATTAAAATTTTTATTCTTACCCAAATACTAGTCATAATATTATTGTAAAAATCTTAAATGCACATCATATAGAACAGTTATTTTGATTACGTAGTTATGTAAAAAAAAATCTCTGAAATTATTATTTGAAACACAAATTTAAGCTTTTAGCGCAGAAAAAAAAAAAAGGTAGTAGCAATTGCCTAAAAAAATATTTTAACATTATTTTTTCGACTTCCTGTGAAATTCTTTTTATTTTTTAATTTTAATTTTTTTTTAAATAATGAAAAAATATTTAAATCTCTACTAGAGCTATCGGTGTTTTTTTAGAATACAATTAAATCTTTCCAGCAATTGTATCGTCAGAGATATACAATTTTTATATTACCATTTTTCATTTAACTGCCGAATGTGGTCACGCGTATTCTTAGTATAAAGTATAATTTATATTTTTGTTACACTGATATCAAATTAACGTTTTATAATATTTTCTGATGTGTGCGCTACTTTGGCTCGTATTTAGTATTTATGGTTGTTTGAATATTTTTAAAATCTTTAAATTATTTATTTTCGGTGAGTAGTGTGAGATGATGATTTTTTATAAATTGCGTATATATTATGGAATATATGTGAAAAATACTTGTTTCTTTAAATATATAATCATAAAGTTTTTATGTTTACTCTGCGTATACACGTAATCTTTTAGTGTGGACTCGTCGACAATAGGGATGGGCCTAATCAATACTTTTGTGTATTGAATACGATCAATATCAATATAAATCAATACATTTGTTCAATAAAATGTATTGATATTAATATTTTCTATTAGTCCAAAATCGATATTTTAATCCTCAATGCCTCCGCATACACTAGAATCTCATATATGCACAGTACACAACCATATGTGAAAGACTATATCCTCAAAGTATAATGTATGTTTATTATTTATTTATATCATTCGAATTTTTACTTTCATGAATGGAGATGGCTTTTGTTCCGGTACATTTATTCAATATTATTATAACTTTTTATATATAATGTCAAATATATGCATTTTTACAATACTTTCTATTCTACAATAAATGGGTAATTTGGATTAAATTATAATTTAACGTAAAGTGTTATAATATGACATGGAACAGTTTTTTTAAAATATCAGCAACTTGTTTTTCTGATGGAATACGAATTACTTCAATTTATTTTCTTTCAATATGTTCCTTGATGAAGTGAAGTTTCACATCAAAATGCTTTGACCTCTTCAGGTTATTAGTTGAATTTACAATTGTTATCGAACTAACATCCTTATATATAGTAGTTGTTCCGCATTCAATTCCTAAATCTTCTAATATTGCTTTGATCTGTATTAGCTCCTTTACTGTTTCCGCGAGTGCTACATACTCTGCTTCAGTGCTAGACAATGTGATACTGGTTTGCTTCTTCGTTTTCCAGATTAACTGGTGTTCCAAATACTTTTATAATATAACCTGTTGTTGATCTTCGATACTTTTCTACTCCCTCTAATTCAGCATATGATGCATCTGAATATGCCACAACCGGATCATCAGAACTGCCATTTTTTGATTTTCAGTTTTCTTAAGATAACCGACAATTCGTAGTACATATTTATAAAGCTTATTATTGAGAACAGTACTCCTTGATAATAGATTTGTTGAAAACAGATGTCTGGTCTAGTTCCTTGTGCAAGATAGAGTAATGATCCAAGAATTTCTTTTATATTACCAGTACTTTGCAATTTTTATTTGTTAATTGTAGGTTTTTTCCATTGGTGTGTTTCTATTTTTTAGGTGCTGTAACTTATGTTCTAAGATTATTTTTTTAATTACATGTTCTTGGTCGATATATATCTTGTTGTCTCTTATATCAATGTTTAATCCAAGAAATTTTTTTGGTGTTCTTAAATCTTTTATAACAAATGATTTTTTTAGTTCAGTACTAACTTTATCACCATCATCTCCTATAACTAAAATATCATCAACATACACTGCCACATATATGCCATCTGATAGATACAGACATTCATCAGACAATAGAAATGGAAAAACATTCTCTATAAATTTTACATTACGAGAAACAATTATTTTTCTTTTAAAAATGCTCGACAACCGATAGGCATTGTGAGTATAATTAGGAAAACCACATTTTTCACATAATTCATTTAGTTTGTTCTTTATTGTTTTGGGATTATACTATATGCTAAACAGCGAAATGTTTTTAGATATTTATATGATACATTTTTACATGTCCATCTTTCAAAAGGTATTTCATTATTAATTGCTTGCGACGGAATTCTATTTAAAGTAAATATTACATGAAATAAAGCTTCGTGTCATAAATTTTCTTGCACACCATACTGAATTAATATGGCTCTTAATTTATCTAAAATTGTACGATTCATACGTTCCGCTAAGTCATTCTGCTGTGATGTATATGGTGCCGAAGGTTTAAGTGTAGTTCCATTTTTAGACATTAAATGAATTACATTTTTATTTATATATTCACCTAAATCATTATCACATGTAAATATTTTTACTTTACGATCAAATAGATTTTGTACTTCATTAAAATATTCTATTACTTTAAATGAATCATCTTTTGACTTTAAAGAGTATGCTTTTACATAGTGTGTATATTCGTCAATTAGGGTTATAAAATATTTGTATTCACATTCCTTTTTTATTTCACAAACATCAGAATGAATGTTATCAAGTGGTTTTATTAAAACTAGGTTTTGCAAATTTTGCTTTGATGCGTACTTCACATATTTTGTCCTTATAATTTCTATCGATTAAATTTTTTTTACATAAATGTTTTAGAATGTTATTTTCTGGAGCCTGTTATGCCGGATCATGTTGGCATTAGCTAATTTAGGCTTTATTACTTTCTAATGTGTATACATTCCACAATTTGTGTCAAAATAAAATACTTTATAGAAACCATTTCCATAGATTATTCGTTTATTGTTACTTTTTAACGTTAAAACCGTTTTTATTAATTTGCGATACAGATGCAATTACATACCATACATTTAGAAATGTTACATCTCTATCAAAAATAACATTACCATATCCATAGGCTAATAAAGACAAACCTTCTTGAGCCACATCGACTTGTGCCGGGTTTTCAAATTCTTTATAATTATTTAACAAACTCTTATTATTAGCACCATGATGTGTTGCGCCAGAATCAATTAAAAAATGCATGTTCGTTTGTTGTTTATCCTTATGCTCAGCTACATTTAACACTTTATATCGCTGCTGCTTTGTGTTTAGTTTTTATCGTATTTGATTTTTTACAAAATTTGGCAATATGGCCTTTAATCTTGCAATTTTCACATATGTTATCTTTAAAATAGCATGTAGCGTATTTATGTCCTAAACGACCACAACCATTACATGTAATAGTGAAAACAGCTTTATTCGGGATGTTTATATTTATCGACTTATTTTTAGTACTTTCTATTATTATTATTATTTGTGTTTTAATTTGTTCGATATCTTTTTCATTCTCAAGAACTGTAATTATTGTTTTAAGTTCATCTCGTGACTCTCTAATGCTGCGAATAAGTTCATATAGATAAACTCTTGTTCCATATTTAATTGTAAGTTTGAAGATTCTTTTAAAAGATCATCATAACGTTTAATAAATTGATCTACACTTCCAGACTGATCTATTTTAATATATCGAAACTTTTTATATATAAGATATTTCCTATTTTCCACATTACCAATGAAGTGTGCTTTCAATTTTCCCCACATTTCAGATGCACACATTTTTTTTTTTATTTTTTTTTATACATTGTACGGGTAATAAGAACCATAAACAACGGTGATCGCGATAAATGTGGGGTATTAAACTAACGTCTCCAATGAGACATTACATTGCAATACAATAAAATAATTAATAAGTATGGATAATAATTAAGATATAACGCGAGAGTAATATGCGAGATAAATATTGATTAAAGAACGCATTTTAGTAGTATTGAATTAATGTAAGTAATATAGTAAAGAAATGTAACGATCAGGAAGGATAATTCCGGTTACTAGAGGTAATCGGGAGAGCATCCCGGCACCACTTCCTTCTCAGTCTCCTATTTGGATTGCCTGGAAGTTCTAATGAGTGCATTCTGAAAATATTGGGATTACTGCTATGTTTGAGTTTGTTAAATAATTTCTCGTACTGGCTAATGTAAACATCCTGGACAAATGAAATATTCAAATCATTATGCAGGGTTAGATTAGAAACGTAGAATTGCGCGGATGTGATTATACGAAGTATCTTTGACTGCTGCTGCTGCACTCTGTTCAAATTACTTGCGCTAGTTGATCCATATAATTCAATACCATAACGCTAAATCGGCGCAATAATTGTGAGATAAATGCGTCTTTTAGTTTTTAAATTTAAGGTTGACTGACGGCCCAGCAGTGGATATAATAGCCTAACACGTGCAATAATGGTCTTCTAATTTGCGCCATGTGAGCCTTCGATCCAAGTACAATACGAGATAGCGTACGAAATCAACTTGTGGGATAATGTCATTGTTAATTGTTATAGGTATATGTTCAACCGATCTATTAGTAAACATAATATGTTGACACTTATGTGGATTAAACTTCGCCAATATTGAGCCCATTGAACAATTCGATTCAGGTGGTTCTGAACAGCAAAGTTTGCATATTTGACATCCGAATTCGACGCGAGGATGACTATGTCATCTGCGAATGTGGCTAGAATCGTTTGATTACTTGTGGGTAAATCTGCTGTGTAGATGGAATACAGTAGAGGCCCAAGTAGACTACCTTGAGGAACTGATGCTAAGACTGCATGTTTCTTCGAATAAGAGTTGTTGATCCTAACCGTAAATCTTCTGTCAGTCAAGTATGACTGAAGTAACACGTAGAGATCACATGGAAGAATTTGTTCCAGCTTAAGAAGTAATCCAGCAGGGTGCCAAACTTTATCAAACGCCTGGGCGACGTCCAAAAAAACGGCAGAACATACTTCTTTTTTTTCTAGAGTTGAAGAGATAGCATCGACCAGTCGATGGCACTGTTGGATCGTGGAGTGCTTAACACGAAAACCGAACTGGTGATTTGGTATCACTTCATTACTCTTTATAATCGGATGTATACGATTTAAAATTAGGCGCTCGAGGACTTTAGATAGCGAGCTAAGTAAACTGATAGGTCTGTACGAGGTTACATCAGTTTCAGGTTTACTGGGTTTACGAGTCATAATTATTACCGATTTTTTCCACGATTTGGGAAAATATCCGATCCGCAGTATACCGTTAAATATGTAACACAACTGAATTGCTGACTTTCTTGGCAAGCGCGAGATAATTTCCCCATTGATCTTGTCGAAACCGGGAGCTTTCCGTTACTTTTTGAGTACACGTAAACACACCTGTTTAGGAGTAAAGAATTTGACATTTAGATTAGGAGCAAAGTACACTTTTGATTGTGCGTTGACGAACTGTTTGTTAGAAGATTCAGGATACGGTGTGTAAATACTGTGCTGAGATGTTCTGCAAATGCGTTCGCTTTATCTTCATCAGTTTTAGCCAAATTATTATTGAATTTTATATTGAATAGCTCATCTATTTGTTTCAGTAATTTTTTTGTATTTCTCCATAAATATTTGTTATCAGTGTTCATAGAATCTAGCTGCTGAGATAAGATTTCATTTTTTTGTTTTTCAACTCTGTAATTGTACATATGATTCTTTCAAGGATGGATAAGGAGTTTTTTGCCATTTTTTTCTAGCTACTCGAGTTTTACGTATTAATATTCTTATTTGAACTGGAACGTAATAATTTTTTGGCGAATTTTTTATACTGCGATTAGTGGAATTTTTACACGCGTATTCAATAAGGTTGGTGTAATCTTGAATAGCCGTAGCGATATCATTACTACTTTTAAGTTTAATTTTTAAATTTGTATTAATTTCTATTATTTCTGAAAAAAACATTTTGAAATCATTTACAATACTTCATCTTCGACAGTACATATTATAAGATTTTTTACCTGAGGTTCATGTTTATCATCCGATTTTGTAATACCCTGTGTCCATCCTTTGGCATCAATATACGACGATATTCGTAATTGCCATAATGTATAATTTCCATTCAGGTTCAATTTCGGAATCCATCCAAGCTGTTCCATATTTCAGTAATTTTAATAGACCCGTATTCTATTAAACACTTCAACGCGACAGTAAACCTTTTTTTTCTTTACTATTACTATTGCTACGAACCACGGAGCTCTGCTACCATGTTATAATATGGCATTGAATAGTTTTTTTATTAATATATATATTTATTTATAAATTATACATTTAACATATCAACATGAAGTACGTTATCATGTAATGCAAAAAAACAACCATAACAGATAGAAAGTTTACTTTGTATCATTTTATGTATCGATACATAATCGATCTACCAACATAAAACATAATTAATATTAGTTTTAAGTTAAATATTATGCATTAAAATTTAAATATAAAAGCTGTTGTAATTTGTCAGCGCTTCATCGGTTTCGTGAAGACTCGTTCGCATGGTACTGATGATGCCATGTGACCTTAACGTTTTTTGCTAAACTCCACAATGATGGATAATAAATTTTCTTCTCTGTCCACCGCAACAACGGGTTTTCATTTCTTCCTATTATTGGTTCATCGATATATGTACAACAATTAATATTCAGCCACATTATTTTTACAGAAAGCAGTAAATAGTAAGTAGTATATAAAAAAGGATATATTTTATCTCTAATAATCTGAATGAATTTTGTTAAGATGATATGGACAATTCACGTTCACAGTTTATAATTACCATACGATGTGCTTTAAGTTGACCTTTTTTTTTTTTTTATTATTTACAATGTCGCATGTATAAATTAATTAACACAGTGGTCAACTCCGGCCCAATCAAGATCGAGTGTCCTTTGTATAATTAGTTTCTATGAATATCGTTTTTTCTTTCTATCCTAAAACTAGCCTATCCCACAAAGCATTGTTTTCGATCTTAAATTCAGATGATCGCCTTCCTATTAACCAGTACGTATTGGGGAGTCTGATATCCAGATATTTACATTTCACTATTATATTGTGCTTCTAAGTCAATTTTTCGTCAACATGTATATACCGTGATAGCATATACCGTATTTATTTATTTATTTATTTATTTTTTTTTGCGGGTATTTCGTTGTTACCAATATAAATTTTTGACGCGAAAATTATATGGCGATTTGTGAGAGTCAGATGGGTCGATTTAAGCGTATTTATGTCGAGGGTAACCTATCGAACCATGATTTTATCTCTGTATCCGTATGATGCACATTTGTTGATCATTAGCGGAGCAGAATAAATCAGTGCCAGCTGCGAATATGACGACATCAACAGATTTATCCGACAATCTTTTGTTATATGAATGTTGTATAAGCGATAAAAAACATAATACGTTAATTCCCAATTTTTGATAATCTAATCGTAGTCGTGGTTGCAATTAATTCCGCTTGTTGATTTTTTTTTTCTAATAACTGTTTAAGCTTGATTCATTTGGAACTAATCTTCTCTAATATAAAATTATATATAAGTATATGGAGCATACCATAAATTATTTATTTAATAACGTACGAACATGTTTTATATATATATATATATGTATGAATAACACGAAACAACTCGTATAATCGTAATTCATTTAGTAATGTTAATAATAATGATAGAAATGGTATTAATGATTCACGCACTTATGCTCAAGTGGCGTCTAAGAAAAAAAATAATACGAATAATTATAATATTAATACTCACAGTAATAGTAACATTAACGATTTATCTCAAATTATAGATTTACTTAAAACAATTGGTTTAAATAAGATACTTTTTTGTTTAAGAAGTATCATTTCTAGGTTAAAATCGACATTTCATCTGTACAAATAATGTTAAAATTGCAGGAATTTCAGAAACTAAGTAGATGAGAGCACTTACCTAACGATGCCGAACTACTATCATTTATATTTAAGCATAGTTTTGAGAATTAACTCATCTGTCGTGTTTTAAATCGGGCAATAAAATGTGGAATCATCTCATCTATCTTCCAGCTCGATTTAATACATGCCGGCAGAGGAGGTCATAACGTTATATATTCTTTTTTTTTTTTTTTTATTTAATACACGACGCGATGCCAAAGTCACGATATTCGTGGAGTACATAACTTTAACCGTTTCAAATTTTCCGATCTTTCCATTAACCCCAACAAATCTGCAGCTATCGTGTTTTCCCTCAATCGGCCTACCTATCCTCCTCAATATATTCCATTTTATAATGACCGCATCGCTATATAGTAACGCAATTCACCTACTTAGGACTGACTTTAGATCAAAAACTTACCTGGAAACCACATATAGACTCCCTTATTTCGGTCACCCTACAATCTTCTAATATCCTAAGATCCCTCTCCTCAACTCTCTGGGGTGGAGATCCCGTTTCTCTCCGCATTCTATATATTTTCTTAATTCGTTCCAAAATTGACTACTGCTCCTTCCTATACCAAATTGGATAAAATACAAAACCTTTGTATGCGCTTAATTTTAGGCTCTCTTTGTTCTACTCCTATTTCATTTCTTTCCTCCGAGTCTCATATTGTTCCTCTCTCCCTCCGACGTAAAAATTTAGCCTTCCGATTTATCTCGAAATCTCTCAATAAACAAGTTAATTCCTTCACTTCCAATTTTTTAAAAATTTTCAGAAAATGGCGTTTCAATCGCTCCCGTATTCCACTACTCTCCACTGCAACTTATAAATACCGGACGTACAACTTATCCTTCCATCTCGTCCCACAATTTACTTTACTAATTCATATCATGTCAATCTTTTTAACATCTCCATTATCCTCCTTCTCCTCCATCATATCTTCCCATCCTGATCTTAATGCTTTCATACAAAATTACTGGCCTAATCATGTACATGTATTTTCAGATGGATCCAAATTTCCCGGTCGGTCCGTTACGGTAGCATTCTATATACCGCAATATAATATCTCCAAATCATTCATTTTTCCTCAGTTCAATTCAATTTTCACTGCCGAGGGCCTAAGCATCCTTAAAAGTCTGCAATTCTTATCACGTTTAGATCACCATTCCTCCTCCCTATACTTAATCTTAAACGACTCCCTAAGTTTTCTCCTCGCACATTGAAGCATTCCTCCTTTCAACCTAATTCCAATTATCTTCCCTCGGCAGTGCGACAATTGACTTATTTACTATTCAGCCGCGGCATCTTAATATCATACGTCTGGATTCCCGGTCATTCCGGAATTCATGGCAATGAGGTTGCCGACACTCTGGCCAAGGAAGCCATTTCCTTCGGCTCTCTGGTGCCGGCAATTTCCACCACAGATCTGATATCTCTTGCCAACATGGATATATCCTACGAGTGGTCATCGTGGCTAGTTAGTTCTTCCACCCCTAGATATTATCTGGCCACATCACCTACTCCCTCTGGTACTTCAATTTGTCCAACATACACCTCAACTTCCGAAAATTTATTACAACCATCACCCGTTTACGTTCTAATCGTTTTCCGGCTCACATGTTTCGTATTGGGATTTCCAGTTCCCCATATTGTTCCCATCCAGTCGATTCACAAATTATCGCCGATGAAAACCACATCCTTTTGCAGTTTTCACACACCTGACCAACTCGCACTCCTGAATTCCTTAATATCCATCGGTTATCGTCCTCCTTTCTCTATCACTTCCTTAATTTTTTCTAATGACTCCCGTGTTTTCCTCCTTCTTTACAAATTCCTAACCAATTGTAATATCAATATATATATAATAACTATTTATCAACACGTTAGTGGGTTGTGTGATTGCTCCACAGCAGTGCCCAAAAAATAAAAAAAAAATAAAAAAAAATCTTAAATTTAGATTATATATATAATATATATATATATACTATATTCTAATACCCTTTCTCATAGCGCGATTAACGTAGTTAACGAACGAACAACAATTTGATAAGTTTAAACCTTTTCCATCATTAATAATTACTTCGTTATCAGTAATGTAATCCCATTTAAATTATATTTTAAACGTACGTCGCTAGTATAAGTACATTCAAACAAGAAATGACAAACGGTATCGGGAACATCTAGTGCACAGAATTCACAAATATTAGAGGATATAATTTTAAAACGCTCCAGATATGTTCCAAAGGTACCATGACCAGTAAGTGACTTATATAAAAATTTAACTTCGATAATTTCTTTAATTTAATTATTTCTCTAATATCTTTTAAAAATGTATACGTTTATCGGTTACTATGTCTGTCTTGCCATATATTTAAAATTACCGTTGTAATGAACCTTTTGAAATTCGTAATATTAACCGTGTTATCATAATGTAAATGTTAAATTTTTTTATATTAAATTGATCTAATATGTAATAACGAGTTACAAAATGAAGATTTAAACATTTTAAATTCCGATGACAATGCAACTTGATACATACTCAAATATATATATTCTAGTCGGTTTTTTTTAAATCTATTCGTTATTTTACTAGACTCTTTTTAACAGAGCTATCGGGGGGATATTATCACGACCCACACTAATAGAGTATATTAACATGTTGCACATTTGTATACGTATATATTACATCTCACTTTTATTTAATCTTTATTCTTGTACGCGGTAATTTTATTCTCTATCGCGCTTGTTAATTTTTATTTAGATTCGGTTAAAATGTTATTATTTTTATTTTAAAACAGGCATAAATTCATTCTACTATGAATTCGGAATATTTTAAATATAGCCATCTTCCGGACAACGACGACGGCGTGTATACTTGCATCGCGAGAAAGGTGGATGGAATTATTAAATTCATTCCGGCTGTTTACGTTCAACGTTATAACGTCGTCCAATTAATTCTAAAAGAATTCGTTTGGAACAAGAAAATTAAGGTAATCGATTACGGCTGTAGCGAAATGAACTTTTTACTGTACTTAAAAAATCTAGACATTATCGAAACGGTATTGGAAATAGATAAAGATAAAGAATTATTGAAACGTTGCAAGCCTGTCGTTGTACCTATGTTTTATACACCGGGAGAGGTATTAACGAGACCTATGAAAATTATTCTTCTAGCTGGTGAGTATTTGTAAAAACGTTTTGCAACATCTTTATTTTATAAGTTAATTCGTATTAATATAAATTACATCATTATTATTATTATTTATCATTCATTACAATGTTAGTTTAAAATTCGTAAAAATCGGACTATTTTTAAAAGTTTAATAATTACGTCTACATGTGTATCTTAACGAGTTTATTCTAACTAGAATTCTATTATGCGCTACTACTTCTGCTTCTTCTTGAACCGTGTTCGCTATCGAATTTCAGCTCTTAGATCCGTGCGTCCAGTCTCGTGATGGAAAAGTCCGGTAACAGCCATCCATTTTTTATATAATTCCTTGCAACCGACGAACATCTGTCGCGCCCATCGGTATTGTTCGGAGTAGTTTGTACTTTGGTACCCCCCCCCCTGTATTAAATTGCGAATTCAGTTTCGAACGAGAATTTTAAAAAATTACAACTGTTATTGAACTTTTCAAACTAAAATTATAGATCTATTTAAAGCCATACCGCATTAAGTCGTGAAATGTAAATAAGTGAATTTCATTAATTAGCACTGTTCCAAACAACGTAATTTTAACATAGAATAAAAATATCATATTTCGCTTAATTCGATATACTTTTACGTAGTTTAAATAAAATTACGTTTATATTTGCAATTCGATGTTTTATTTCTTATTTACCGGATTTAATTTTTTTTTTTTTTTACATTTAATTTTTTTTTTCAATAATATCATTTATTTTGAACGCTGTTCTCATTGTTATATAACTGTATTGTTAAAAATCTCTATTCTACTTACGTCCTGAAATGATTTTTTTTTTTTAAATTTTTACTTACATCAAATTTCGTGTAATAATTCTACTTTCTACAAGCTACGAATTTTTGCATAATTTAAGAGTGCTTTTTGATAATTTAGTTTATTTAAAACGAAAGTTTTTAATTAAATTAAATAATTTCTTAATATCTACGAGACATATTTCGTGTGGATTGTTAAATGCGTGTAAAAATAATAATTGATAACTAGCAGGAAAAAATTTAAGAAACCTGCGATTTTTGAAAGTAAAATTATATGAAATAAAATCAATTGAATAAAACTAAAAGTGAAACTTAAATATCGGTATACATTTTTTTTTCTATAGAACGAATATAGAAACGAAAGTATACAGTTAAAAAATATAGAAATCTTAATCTATATTATATTTAATGTATATAAATTGTATAGACTGACCCAGAGAAGACCGGATGGTTTTATTGGTTTTTTTAGTAACTACTCGACCAAAATTTTTTGATTAGCTTAGCATTTGTGGAACATAATTCGGATGACCGCCATTTGCAACAATAGAATTTTTTCAAAAATTCGACTTTTCATTGTCTTCAAGATCTCGTGGACTATAAAAAAAAACAAACAAACGTTGAATTCTTTTCGAAAATTTCTTTTCACTATCGTGATCGATTCGCGCCGAAAATAACGTACGCAAAACGCGCTCTTTCTCATTTTAGGATGCCGTGATAACTGTGAAACTAAACGAAAACGAATCTTTCGCGTGTGTGCACACTAAACGTGAAGCGCGCGGTTTGCGTTGTAGCAGTCTTACTAACTGCGCTATTTGAAAAGAACAAAACCGTCCGTCTTCTCTGGCCTATAGTAGTAGGCTGAAATCATAGCGGTAATCAAATTATTTTCGTGTTATTGAGAAAACGGCAAAATGTGTAATGTTCGACAAAAGGACTAACTAAATATGCACCTCGAATATTTGCTTAAAATTAACTGCGGCTGTTCGTATACACGGAGTCGAACACTGAACGAGAGTATGTCATGACGTGGCAAATTAATATTGTATACCGGATCAACTTATTAGCGTCAGATACTCGTGGTTGACTTATTGTATACTTAGTTTTGTATTATATTTTATTCTAGCGCGAATTAATAACTATATTTGAATGAATAAAATAACAAATGTCTATATGTAATATATGTATATGAAAAATGTATATTTTTGACTGGCGCAGGTGATATAACCGAAAGGGATGTTCGTACGTTACATACGGACGCTGTTATCTGCCTAGAAGTAATAGAATATTTAGAACCGGATCAGTTAGAAGCGTTACCGTCCAATATTTTCGGATTTATCAAACCGAAATTAGCCATTTTTACGACGCTTAACGCCGAATTCAATCAGTTATTTAATGTTAAGCGTAAATTTCGCGTTAAGAGTCATAAATTCGAATGGACGAGAGATGAGTTTCTAAATTGGGCTACTAGCGTAATTCGTACGTATCCGACGTACGATGTAAAATTATACGGAATCGGTCCCGGTCCCGAAGGAACCGATCATCTAGGATGTTGTACTCAAATGGCGATTTTTACTCGTATCGATGATAATGATGACGTAGAAAACCATCAGCAATCTTCGATGGTGCCTTACGAAGAAATCGGTAGACACGTACCGCTGTGGGGTGATAATAATTTGACACCAACTGAACAGATGAATAAAGATTTGTTATTTCGCATAAGCGATTTCGAAGACTATTGCCGATATAACACTGGACCAAAAGTAAAACCTTTATCCGATTTTTTGTGGACTTACTGTACGTATGTCTCCGATGTTAGCGAACGCGGTTTAGCGGACGTTTTAATGCTAACGGAATATGCTAAGAATGTGAAACGAAAAACTGAAAACGGAAAACCATCGTATTTCGTTATATTCTAAATTTAATTTTTTATTTTATTTTTTTAAACATTTTTTTTACTTCCTTATGGAGCCATTAAACATTAAAACAAGATTGTACTCTTTAAGAAATATGTTAAATACACCTAGGCTCGGATCGAAAGTTAACACGGTGTAAGTTATTAATAAATGTCTTTCCTCGAATATTTGTCCTGACTGTTGGAAAGTCGACAATATTAAGCTTCTTCCAACGCCTGGAAAAGAAGGTAGTTCGCTTTTATCGCCCTATTTCTTTATTAAACGCTTTAGGCGAGGTGTATGAAATATGAAAAGGTTATTAATAAGTTCTTATTGGAAGAAATTGATGTTAACAACATGTTTCACCAGAATCAGTTTGGTTTTCGTAGGGGGCTTTCTATTGAGGGTGCCCTCTAGAAGGCTGATGTCTAGTGTCAAACAGTCTTTGCATTCCGACTGTTATACAGTTGTCATCTCCTTTTATGTTAAAGTTTTAACAGCTGCAGATGGTCATCCATTGTTGACATTCTTGTCCAGAATAATTTGTATCCATTTATTATTAACGTGGTTATTAATTATTTTTAAAATAGATTCGCATATTTTGGCATTGCAGATTTCATTTGTAGTAGGAAGCGAAAGTGTGGAGTTCCTCAGGGTTCTGTCTTGGAGACTACTCTTTGGAATATTTTCTGCTCAGAGGTTCATCGCTTTATGGACGAGTTTATTCAACACACATATAAAACATTCGAATTCGTATCTTACGCGGATCATCTTAATTAATTCAAGTTGTATGTAAACACCTTCAGAATACAATCTCGAGACTGGGTCTGTGTTTTGCGGCCGACACTTTATGGGTACGGCTCGCTCGTTTATATTAATAAAAAAGCGCTTTCTGTTTTAAATAAACAACAGAGAAAGTTTCTTTTAAGCGTGTCATGCCTGTATAGAACCTGTCGTCCCACACGTCTGCTGTCAGCATCATTTCTAAATCCCTCCGGATTTATTTGTAATTGGTACTTCAATCATCTCGGAATTCTCGGTGTTGGAGATTTCGCCAAGGTTTCTAATTTCGGTTTCTCAATTCTGACTTTTCTAGTCTGAGAGATCAAGCTAGTATGAAATTTGTTTAATTAAAAAAAAAAAAAAAAAAAAATGTTAATATTTTAAAGACTTAGCAGGAGAGGTGAGATAGCTGTTCAACAGGGAGGAAGACCTACCCTTTTTTCCCTGATATTTCTATTCTAAACTGAAGAATTTAGATATTAATTTTTACAATAGGTATGTAAATTTGCTTTCTGATAGTGACAAATTTAAACAAGAAATTGAGAAAATTGCAGATTCAGAAATACCTATTAAGAATAGTGAAAAATTACTTCCGACCATAGTTATTTGAAATATACTGGATTCTGATGAGGAAATGATTAAATCGGCGATAAAGGAAATAACAGGGAAAGAGCCTTAAAATTATGAATGGAGTACGGAAAAAAAGATCGTATATTAGACTTGATAAAGAGAAGCATATTATAAAATTTTTAATAATGATTCAGTAAGAATTTATATTAGTTATTACGCATTAAGATACGAAACTCGTATTTCGGTGCAGTTGTGCAGGAGGTATTTCTTAATATAGAGAAGAATATTTTTTTTTTTTTTTTTTTTTAATGTATCTCCGAGAAAGGACAGTTACTTCGTTTCTGCAATCCTTAAACTTTAGTTTAAATAAGCAGCAATCGTGATTATTCAACATGTGCAGAGGTGTAACCCAATGGTTAAGCTCTGTTATGTATATTACTTAGTAACAACCGAGTCGGTAGGTTTGAAACGTTTAAGCCTTCTTAAGTCACGATCTGTGGGCAAAAGTGCCAAGGCCTCCGGATTTGGATGATGATGAAGTCTTCTTTGGTGTTAGTCAGCATAATCCTGTATTACTTCGTTGACCCATTTGATCTGTAAATCTGCATGGAGTGCATCATTTCGTTGGAACCGGCGAGCATTGATAATTAGTCGAAGAAACTTATTCTGAGCTGTCTGGATTATTTTGCGATTCGATAGTACATCCCCATATTTCGATATAGGACTTATGATGGTGTTATATATTAACAATTTATTCTCCAGCTTCATTTTAGAGTGCCGTCCAACGAGCTAGTACAGTTGGCGTATTTTTTCTCTTATTTGGACAGCTTTATGATCAATATGGGTTCTTCAAGTTAATTTTGTGTCCAGAGAGCTTTGTTTATATGGACCATGTAACGAGGATCACGATTGCGTAAAGAGAAAGTGACGTGTACGGATGTTCATTTAGTTGAATTTAGTATTTTATAATCTAGGTTAAGGATATTTTCCAAATTTTTATTTGATTTTTTTTTACATATTCTATATTAAACTTGATAGGTTTTTGAATTTTGCTGTTTTTAATAATATCTTTAATTTTCCTAAATTCCGCGTACATAGTATTTAATTTACTCTTGATTTTATTTATATTATTTTCGATAATTTTTTTTCTTGTATTATTTTTGTATATTATGTTGGTTATTTATTTTTATTTCATCACTATAATAATATTATTCTTAAAGCACAAACTCTTTCACACACACACACACACACACACATCCTGATGGCTTAAGGGACTATGTTTCTCATCCCTTAACCATCATATATATTAAGTTACATACTGCAGGGAACTACTACGCACACCTAAATTTGTATTTACATGTATACTTTTCAGCCACACAACACTTACACACAGTTATTTATTAAGCATTCTAGTTCCCTGCACTTTTATAATCACAACTTTTCAAATACATTTGCCCCACTGCATAATTGCGGAATGGGGAACCATTTTAAAAAAAAAAAACAAAAACATGGTGTAAATACAAAAATGACTGATCTCAGAATCAAAACTAAAAAGCTGTATTAGTTATGTAATCCCTACTTACGTTAAAGAATAAACTACTATTATATACAATCAAATACTGGTTCCAGTATGGCGGTATCGATGTTGCGAATTACAGGATTTCAATAAAAGAAACAATATAATAAAAATACGATTATTACAAAATGTTACTCCTAGGTTAATCGTCAGAGTGCTCCATGATATGTAAGGAACAAAATAATTATACACGATAACCTTGGCCTGGAGTATATAGCTGGCGTAATTAAAAAGATGGCAACCAAATATCGGGAGCAGTTACATAGTCGTGCTAACTGGTCTGCAATTAGCTAATTGGATAACTTGCCACAGATGCAAATTCGCAGGCTGAGGAAAACTAAGCCATTACATCTGCCATAGGAATGAAAATTATGTAAATTATTTTGTAGTGCATTTAGACCAGCCACTATCTGGTACTTATTCTGAAATTACCTCGTGTTAATACATTTTCGACGATTGCCGTATACATGATAATGAGTTTTTCTCGTTTAATAGGTAATTACGATTCCAGGCAAGTAATACAAAATATAAGCATAGATGTATTAAACATAATTAATTGCAATGAGCTTTTCGCTTATGAATATTGCTCTAATTATTAGTGCGATGTTACATTAATAATTTTCATATTTAATCGATAGTTTCAACGTTATCGAATATTACGCTTGCTTTGTTTTTTTTTTCTCTTTTTTTCACCTGCGTTGTAATAGTCGTGCATTTTTGGTTCGTTACTTACCTTAATTAATTAATCTCGTAAGTTATCGGGGGTAAGGCGAGGTACACGACATATTTATAAATTATGCTCACTGACTGTAGTTTAATTTATTTAATAAAAGATTTATTTATTTATTCATTATATATTTTATAGCACTTGTAGTTTGCTGGATGTGGTCCACTAAAATGTACACGCAAACAGCTGGTTTCCTTCGGTAGTAAAATTTTTTAAATCATGATTGCCGGCATCTTGTATGGTACTTCGATTTTAATTCTCATATTTAATTAGTAATCCAGTTTGTAAATTTCCGTATTATGCTCATTTGGCTCGATCTCAGCCGAAAATATAGGTAGAGATTTCTAGTTATCCCATGTTTAATATTAAATTACGCGTCTAACCTTATAACCTTCACATAGGAACGCATGTTTAATATCAGAATTATATAAATTGCGTATCGCTATTTTGAAGTCTTTCTCTTTCGAACTTGAAATGTATGGTGCTTAATGTTTGCTTCATTAAAGTAGCGAATTAATTTTCTACATTCGTCTATTTCTGCGACTTTAATATCTACTCTTTGATCACTGATTAATCGGCATTTAGTTTGTTTTGATCGTGCGTGCTTTGTTAAATCAGTGAACATTTTACGAAAGTCCGTTTGTACATTATGATAGGGGGGGGTGACTTTAGATTTACTATTTTCTACACTATTACAATTGTCCGTGTCAGTGAAATTTCCCCGTGGTTATCGTTACCATTATGATCATAGTCCTCGTCATCGTTATCATTTTTACAATGAATTTATATACAGATAACGCGTGACATATCTGCCTCTCAAATAGTTAGGATTTCTCCAGTTGCCTAAATTGATGTTTATAGACTATTAAACACACCGTCGTTTGTGATAAGAATACATACCGGTACAGCATAGGAAAAAAAAAAAACAATAATTAATGAAATTTTGTTATTAAACTTGATTTATTATTATTGCTGTAACAGTTTTTGAGTTGAATCGGAACGGACAAGTAAAAATTTTTAAAATTAGATTTTCTGTTTATATGTGATAGAAATAGCGCAATGCAGTGATTATAATGAAAATATATGTAAATCACAAAATAGCTGGCTGTTGAACTTTAACCGATTTGACAAAGATATCGCTGTTTCTCCAGTTTTTAAATTTTAATATTGTTGCCATTTCTGTACTATTTGTGATTTCGAAGCCTACAACGAATTCGATAACATAGTGTGAATTGCATCATTATAGCTGCAAAAGTTTTTTAATGAAATCAAAAATAAAAAAATTTTTAAAAATAATTTTCTGTTTATGCGCGATAAAAATAGTCCCATACATTGATTATAATGGAAATGATTGCAAATCGCAGACACTACAATTTTATGTTAATATAGATTAATTGATAGATGGAAATGTTGGTAAATATGAGCAATATTTAATTGCGCAATTTTGTAACTTTTTTTTTCAAATATAGCAATCAAATTTTATTTATCTGTCATTTTTTAAGATTTTAAATACTAATGTAGCGTGTTTTTGTAGGTAGATTAAGTGGGAGGTGCGCCCGTCGAAAGGGTCGTGAAAGATGTAAGGGAAGGTCCTTCAATTGGAGAAAATTTGCAAATACATATTTAAAAAAAAAAAAAAAAAAAGATCTAAAACGAGATTTCTGTATTGGATATACCAAGAGACATGAAAATGACGCTGTAAGTGTTAATCTTTGAACAGAAGATATGAAGAAATTGGAATGGAATCCTGTTCTTTATTATAAAGGAGAAGAGGAAGAACAATCATGTTTTATGACATGATTCTAATTATTATGGCAGGTTATCAGAAGCAGCAGCTACTTCAATTTAGGAGAATAATTTCTATAGATGGCACACACGGATTAAACAATTATAGTTTTGAGTTGTTTACTTTACTAATTGTAGGTGGTTTTGAACATGGTGTGCCTGTTGCTTAAAAGAAATAACAGATTTTTTTTTTTAATTAAGGATCATGTTGATATAATTGGGGCATTCATACCAACATTCTATAATACTTGAATTTCAGTAATGAAACCTGTTGAACGTCAGTTACCCTGCTCCTGGCACGTAAGCAAGAATTTGTTTCAAAATCTAAATAAGATAACGTGTACAGAAAAAATAAATTCGACTTTCGAAGCACTACATTGTGTACAGACTGAGACAACAAAAGATAAATTTCATCAACTAACTAATAATTTTAGTAATGATTTAAAAGTGAACAAGAGTACTGTTAATTTTGGAAACTATTTTGAGAAGTGAAGCAGGTTATTAAAAATGTATACTAGAATGGTTTTAGCTTCATTTTCAATTGTTAATAATTATCTAGATAAAGCAATAACGGAAATTAATGAGAATGTTCAGTTTATATCGATGGAAACGCTGAACGCACAAAAATACATTTCATCACAAATTCAATATGTAAATAAAAAAAGTAATTATCCTACCGAAGTTGAGAAAAATTCAATAATTCATGCGCTGGAAAACTTACTTTGAAATCATTAGATTTTTCTATTTAAACTGCAAATATAACGTATTTATCAACTTTCAGGCTAATCAATTTATCTAAACTTATATGTATTTATTATTCAGATATAGTAAACTTATCAATTTTGAGTATTCATGTTATGCTTAAAAAAATAATACTCTGACTTCAACTTATACCTTAAATAAAATAAAGTAATCTTAAAATTATAAACAAATATGTTCAGCTTCTTGTGTTGAAAGAAACATATTCTTTTATATATTAATTATTAATAATTTAAAATTTGAATCTACACAAATCATCAGAGCCTTGAAATGAAATTAATCTAATGGATGGAAAGAATGGAAAATATTTTATATTTTTATTATTATACGTTTTTTTAAATAGTGATATAAACAATTTTTTTTTTGATAATTTTTTAAATTTTAAATGCCACATGAGGGTTTATTAAATTATCATGTTTACTGAAACTGTTTTTCACAAAATAACTACTTTTATAAAATTCATTCTAAAATAAAATTTGTAATACTTTTTTAATCAGTAGAAAAAATTTACTCAGTACATATATTCGAATACACATCACTTATAACGCGTAGGAATTATACAATTTGATTTACTACCATTTTTTATATATTGCATTTAAGTTTATTGCTTATGTAAAAAAATTCTGTAATAAATTCCTTGAATTTACAAAATCAGCAGAACATATATCACGTCGCCAGGATTTTGTTCACTTCAGTAGAAAAACCATCATTTAAATTCATTAAACACGATTCATAATGAACATTTCTTTCAAATTTGTAATATTATTATTTATACAGAAAACTTAAACTATGTTTCAAGAAAAAAATGCACACTACCACTGGTTGATTATCCTTTTATAACTTCGAAATGTTCGTTATGAAATTAAATACAATTTCGTTACCCCTAAACAATTAACTTTATAATTTTTTTTTTTTTTTTTTTTAATACAGCCCTTTAGGTTATTACTAAGATACAATCTTAGCCACTTGGCTAAATAATTATCATCTTTAACTTAATGATCACTTAATAGTTAACTTAGTACAAAACGAGTGTAGAGTAATTACGCATTTTTCTGTATAACAATAAAATACGATGCTGTTGTAATTAATATTTTATAATCCATTAAATAAATTTACAATTTGGTCTTAAAAATTTATAATTTCGGCTAAGATATAAATAAAATAACTGGCATAATGATTATTTTATAATTATATAATTTTGTTACTTTTGTTTCACAATACTAAAACATGTTTTATAAAATTAATATTACACTCACATTCTGTAATAGTACATCCAAACAATTGCTTTCAAAAGCAACTAGATAAATCAAAGTTAATAAAATTGTTATATTCTATACAAATAAATAATTCATTTTTAAAAATATTGTTGTCTCAAGATCTATCAAACGTAAAATGTACTCTCTCTCTATAAAATAGTCACTCCATAACATCAGTTTCAATAAACTATAAATGCACAAATTTATGTATAATGTTACATGAACGAAACATTTTATAGTTTGTGAACAATTTAACAATTATATAATATACATTCATTGTTTTAAACGTCGCTTAATCTACTTATTAAAATACCTAAATTAATTTTTTAAACAATAGAGTACATTCCAATTTATTTTTCATTCAATCTTGTTATAGCAGGAACTCTATCTACATTTAATTTACTTTTCGGACAATAAACCATACCCTAAAAACATAAAACACAAAAATGTATTTCTTTTCTGGGATATGAACCTCTGTTCTAAATAATAATAAAAAATTATTCTTACATGAAAACTAATGATTAACTTACTTTTTATTTATAGATATTTGTTAATTTCCGACTAATTTAATTAAAAATCTTCTTAACCGGAATAATTTATTCGGGGCTTCCATACTACAAACTTAAATCATCTGTGTATAAGAAATATCTATACTGCATTAAACTTAAACGCATGAATATATAATTTTAAAAAATACAAATGAACGCAAGTTACATGTTTAAAATAAAATAATTTCTCACAGTATTGGAACTGAATTAACAATACACCAAATATAAGTTCACTTTTCAAAAACAAATTATATATATAAATAATTTCCTAGTACTTGTACAGCACTTTTTTTTTTAAATTTCATTTACATTTACATAAACGTAAGTTTTAATAACATCCTTATTCTTTACACAATTTTTTAGTGAGCGTAACATATCAAATCCACAAATCGTAAAAAGAAGAATCTGCACCTTATTCTACTTTTTTTTATTTTAGGTTATAAATCATTTCACTTTTTTGAAAAATTTATCGTTTTGAACTTTTAAAAATTACAAGTTCGCAAAAATCACATTTCATTTACGTTTTTTGTCTAAAATAATGCAAACGATATATTAATTCCATTAAAAATATATTTGTTCGGAAAAAATGACGATAAATTAATGTTCTATTGTTAATACTGCCAAAGTACCTACTGTAATATTCATACGGCAAAAAAACAAAGTCTAAAAAACAATCCCCGGACAGCCCTATTGTATTCAATTTGTATTTTGTATTGAGCTGTAGCGAAGTCGTTGAATTAGTGTATTAAGTAAGTAATTTAACTTTCTAATAAGATAAACATTAATATATATTTTGCCACATGTTAATAGCGTGGAATTGTAATTTTACTTAGTATAATTCCTGTATTCTTTAAATTAATTGAAATGTATATATATATATATATATATATATATATATATATATATATATATATATATTTATATTTTGCGGAAGTTTTTAATAGTTTTTTAAATGAATTTAATAGGAAAACTAATTTTTCATATATAAAATTAATCATTGTATGCGTTTATATACGAAAATGTCAGACTCATTTGTTTAATTTGAAGAATGTTTAAATTAATATTTTTTCCTTTTATATTTTTTATTTTTAAATGTTCATTTGATAATGGCCTAACAGTTGAAAAGCTTTTAAAGAAAAATTTTAGTGATTTTAACCTATTTGTTGTTGTTAATTTGTTTAAAGAAATTGATCGATTATAAATGCGTTTTTCTATAATTTTTTAAAAATAAATTTACATAATTTCCTGTTTCAGTATAAATTACAATATTCAAGATGCAAATTATGTTGAAAAATTTTATTATCATGATTTTCTGTGCTTTAAAATGTTAATAAATTACTAAATGTGGCATTTAATGTGTACAACAATTTGGATGCGTAACAGTGGATCGACATTTATATTAAATGTGTTTAAAAAATAATTTATAATTTAATGTTTGTAAATAATTATGTAATTACTGTTGTAATAATTACTTATAATGTAATACAGAATGGAAGTTACAAATGATCGTGTCAATGGCGAGAAGGTAATTATTTTAGATTGCGGTTCACAATTTGGTAAATTAATTGATAGGAAAATTCGGGAGTTAAATGTTGAAAGCGATTTATATCCATCAGATACGCCGTCTGTTGTGATTAAAGAGAACAAGTACAGGTATTAATCTTCTGCTAAAAATTGTCATCATTATAAAGTTATAAATATTTACATATCGAGACTTTGTACATTCGTGGCATTTAATTTCGATTTAGCTTTTATGGATGTTTGTATTATCTGGTTATTATTATGTTCGTTTATCATTTGTAATGATTGTTTATGAACTTTCAAGTTATTTTTAAAAATTAAATACTCTTTTACGGTTCCATGTAATGAACTGCAGTTTCTTAAAACCAAAAAAAAAAAAAAACTATTTTAAAATTACTCTATATAATTATAAAATATAGTAATGATTTTTTAAAGAAATGTGGTTTCATAAACCTATTTTTGTACAATTAAAGGATTATAATTCAGTGATGTTTATTATTAAAAAAATTGTTTGATATGCATCTGCTTAAATGGAAGATAATATAATATTGTTAACTAACTAATTATTAAGCACGGAAGTCACATAAGAAAATTGAGCATATATATTTCTAAAAAAAAAAATTAAAGTGAATACACAAATTTTTTTTTTGTAATATGGAAGTTAATGTCTACACCTAATCCGTACATCTGTTTTTAATTTTTTACATAGCTAAAAATATAGGATAATAGGAATTACAGATGTTAAATATTCGCATCTTTTGCAGGGCTATTATTATCAGTGGTAGACCATAATGGAAGTTAATGTCTACACCTAATCCGTACATCTGTCTTTAATTTTTTACATAGCTAAAAATATAGGATAATAGGAATTACAGATGTTAAATATTTGCATCTTTTGCAGGGCTATTATTATCAGTGGTGGACCAAATTCTGTATGCGCGGAAAATGCTCCAAATTTTGATCCAGAAATATTTAAGTTAAACTTGCCAATATTAGGTGATTTCTTGGATTTAATTATTAAATAACAAGTATTTTAAAGATTTTCTTTGTAATTTTATTATTACACACACATATATATATATATTGTTTTTTTTTTAAAGGACCTCATTCGTGACCAACTAGTGGGAGAAGGATATTTGCTGACGTGTGTATAATTGCGCTTAATGAATAACACCATGAAGCGCGTGAGTATGTTGTATGCAAATAATTGAAAACAATGCAATTCCTCGCGACTGTACTTGAAATTAAGGATAGCGAACAAGATGTAGACTCACCAAAGTTGAACCTAAATAAGTACGACTGAAACAGTGTCCAGACAGCGCACCTGCACATTATAAAAATTGTGTTTCATGATTTTCATTTACATCTGATAGGAATTCGTAAGTCTTTTTGCCAGTAATGTCAATATCCTATCGCCTCAACTCACCTATTACTAATTTTATTTTTTAAAAACTTTATCACTGACTGATGGCAACATTTCAAAGAAATTATTATGTAATAATTTTAACGGTTTCGTGGAATTGCTAACCAATGTTCATCGAGCATTGCTCTATGAATAAGACATAAATCCAATGGTACCACAGATCACGCAGGCTGCTGTATTTTATATAAGGAGGCAACTCTTAAGAGGAATTTTCTTTGTTGTTTGTTAATCCGGCTGAGAATTCGTTTATTGACATAAAGTGCAGATTCAGATCTATACAAAAATCGGATTAAAGTTGTGTACAGCACGAGCCGCCCCCTTTAAGCCAAACCTTAGTCATTGGACTGGATTCTCCAGTGTAATAAATAATTTATATAATTTCTAAGTATTTTGGGTTGATGGTGTAGTCAGTTGTCTGTCGTAATACTAGCATGTAGTTCGTGAAATGTTTACGAATCATTTGTAACTGCTAGCAGTTCATCTTATCAAAAACTTCGAGAAATGAAAATTGTTTGAGCATCTTTATTGCGGTCATAACTAAACACTATTAAAAAGTCTGGGCAGCAGGGGCGTAGCCAGACTTGGTTGAAGAGGGGGTTCAAACAAAAGTAAATTATAACAGAGTAAACCTAAGTTAAATTGAACTTTAAATAACCAAAACTCAAGCAGGTCCAAGCTCTAAGCAATCCATTTCACCGGAGTTATTTTTATACTTATTAGATCTCGAATATGTAATTCTATGAGAAGCGATAGACGGCAGAAATATTTAACGTCACTGGAACACACTAATAGTATGTTATTGAGGACAGAGGAAGATGGTTACCAAGTACAATAAAGTCCGCGAAAAAATAAACGATAAATAAAGATTTTATATTTTTTGAAGGAATAATACATAGTTAATACTTAGTTTAAAAATTTAAAATCTATTCCTCACGTTTTTCTGCAAAATAGTACAAAACTATTTATTTACTTCAAAAACAACGAAATTTAAATAAAATAAATGAAAATAAAAAAAAAATGCAAAATAGGTTTAACAAATGCAAAACTGCATTTAACAACTAGTATATATGTTCTTATTATCAGATTGATTCCAAGGAGGGAGTGGTTCAAACTCCCCCTGGTTACGCCACTGCTTTGCAAAACTTGTAAATATCAGATTTACATGCAACAAAATTTTAATGTACGTTTTAGATGAACAGGTGGATAGAATAAGATGCTGATGATTATATTATTAAATATGTCTCAGTTACTAATAACGAATGCGTAATTATGGTTTCAGGTACGTGAATTAATGAAAATACAGGACGTTTTAAAATTTATGGTTTTAATCTTTCTTAGATAGTTCGACATGATTTTTGACATAAGTCCCGTATTATGTTAAAAAAAAAACAAAAACAAAAAACTATTAAACATGGTGTACATTCAAAAGTTATGAGGAATTTAACATTTTTCATATTCTTATATTAAACTCACTTAGAAACATGTAATTTATAAATATGATAGGGCATTTAGGCTGTTTTAAAATATACGATTCAATTTAATTATGTTTTTATTATTGGACAAATATGAATTTATTATAGTCCAAATCTATTTTATTTATTACAAATGTGAGGAAATAAATCGGTGTTGATGGTCTACTAAAAACTAAAAAAATATAGTAATCAGAAAAATGATATAAAATTTTAAAATTACAAATTATTAGAACATATTTCTAATATGACAGACTAGAGTTTATGAAAAATAATAATAAAAATATTACAGGTCTGTAGCTAGGAATGAATTAACGATGAAGTTATTAAATATAAATATTTCATGGATTGTTTGCTAATAAAAGGCTTCAAATAATACGTGAATAGGTATGCGGAATAAAATAATCTAATGAATATAAATATTAAATATACCGTTGGAAAATAGTTCAATGTTTCGAACATGTATCGGGGAGATTTAATTATTTTACATCGAACAGTAAGTTTAAAAGGAATTAATTTAAACTTTTCTTCTAATATAAATAATTGGATTCTTGACTAAATTAATAATAATGTTATACGAAGTCCGTGCTAGGTGAAAATAAAGCGAGGGTTACAATTTTGAAATTAACTGTTTATGATTATTAATGTCCTTTATAATATATAATTTTTACGAAAAACAATATTTAAAAATATAACACCTAAGAGTATATTAACTGCAATTTTTTTTTTTGTAATTTTAATATTAATTAAATCTGTTTGATTTTTATTTTAATATACTTAATAATGTATACATATGGTTATGCTTATTTTGATAACTAATTTACGACAATAATTTTTATTTACATAGTTGAATTTAGATAGATTTTTTTTTTTAATTGATTTCCATACAACTGATAAAATCGTTTGAGTATTGTTTCTTATCTCTATAATACGCCTGACTCGAATACAGTAAATTAGACTGGATAATATATCACTAATTTATAATTCACTATTTACAAAAAAGGTTATTGTTTATCAGGCAATTTTGAAAACATTTTCGATGTTATTCGTTAATTATGATGCGTGCGCGTTTTTTTGTTTTTTTTTGTGAACACAGGAATTTGTTATGGAATGCAATTAATAAATAAAGTATTTGGAGGAGAAGTTACGAAGAGTGGTTTTCAAGTAGACGGTACATACAGTATTGAAGTTGACAGAAAATGCCCATTATTTAAGTACGCCGTATTTCGATTATTTTAAAACAAGGATATATATATATATATATATATATATATATAATATATAATATATATGTACATATGTATAATTCTTATTATCTTACCGCACGATATTTTAATTAAATGAAATTCAGTAATTAGTATATTTTATGGAATTTGTGACTTACATTTAAAACCGTTATTCGATAAATAATTTTATTTAATTTTCGTACGCGAGAAAGTCGAGTAGTAGACTGTGTATTAATTAATATCGTTTTAACAAATTTTCAAAACAGATTCTTAAATGAGCCTCCATTTGTTTTGTTAACGCATGGCGATAAAATAGAACGTGTCGCTTCTAATATGAACATTATAGCGAAACATGAGGACGAAGTTGTTGGTATCGGTAATGATGAACATAAGATATACGGATTATTATTTCATCCGGAGGTAATATGTTGAATATGTTATTTAAAAATAAAATGGAATGAACGTATTACACGATTTCTTTTCCTATTATTATCGGTCTGATTATTCGCTATTATGGACGGTTACAAAAAAACTTAAAAATTCAAATCACCACTAAAAATTAGAAACCACGGATGGGCAAGAACTAACAAGGAAAAAGCTGAAATATTTGCTAACTGAAATTTTCTACTGCGACAATAACATAGTAACTAATGAAGAGGCGTATATAAACAAGCACCATTTCAAATGTGTTGAAGGTAAAATCTTACATACAGAAACGCCTCAGTTAAAAAAAAAAAAAACGCTTAATAACTGCAAAAGTGTTGAAAAATTTGTCGAGGAAAGCGTAATATTATTAACATATATTTTAACGCAATATAATTCGTACCACCGGCTATTATACCTGCATACGATAGAAATTTTCCTACATAATAATGACACAAACTTGGAAAGCCGTAAGAAGAAGTACCATCATACAGACCTGTCAGTCTCCTACGTATTACTTGTAAAACTTATCTTTAGAAGAATGAAGACAATACTTGAGGGAAATAACAACTCCTGATTGGTAATTTGCGTTTAGAAAACAACATGGTACGACGGAACGAATACATCGAATAGTTGACGTTATCAGCAGCAGTTTTTTTTTTAACAAAAAGAATATTGTACTATAGATAGAAAAATCGTTTGAA
Organism: Coronaproctus castanopsis; assembly: GCA_032883995.1. Lineage (NCBI taxonomy): Eukaryota > Metazoa > Arthropoda > Insecta > Hemiptera > Monophlebidae > Coronaproctus > Coronaproctus castanopsis. The sequence continues at coordinate 28,008,138 of CM065054.1, forward strand.
AAAATATGGGATACAAGTTTATCTTTATTAGGCCAGTTTGTTTTTACGAATACTGTTCTTCATTTTACTGATTTTTTTGATTAAATTAATATTTTTCATCTTTTTAAATATTCACTTTATAAGGCCTAATTGCCGGAAAAGCTTTGTGATTTTTCATAAAGAAAAGTTTCACTGATTTTAACTTCTTTTTCGTTGTTTATTTTAATAAAAAAAAAAATCACTGCATTATTCTTTTATAAAATTATATGAATTCGTTATTTCTGTAACAAATGTTCACTTAGGTGTGCTGCTGTTCGATTTGTTTTACCGACATCATTTTTATGGGATACTAAAAATCACGAGTGCTGTTGTTAAATGCGGTTTTAAAAATACGTTAAAATTAATTTAAAAGTTGATTGGTTTCGTTTGTGTGTTTAGGTAGATTTAACATCGGACGGGAAACAGATGATTGGAGCTTTTTTGTACGATATTGCCGGATTATCCGGTAATTACAGAATAGAAGATCGCGAAATTGCCTGTATTAATTATATTAAACGCACAGTAGGCGATAAAAAAAAAGTTTTGGTAAGATTTTTGATTTATTATCTTAGACAAATTGTTGTCGCATTCAAAATGAAACACTCGAAGTGTATAAATAATAATTATTAAATATACTAGCGCAGAAAAAAATACCCGAATATCGGATATTCGGTAATAACGGATTTTTTTTTATAAAACGTTTTGATTTTGATATACAAAAATGATTTGTAAATGTTTTATTTGAATTTGTACGGTAAAATTAAATCTTCGAGTAAAGGATTCCATTTCGTTACTATAGGCTAAAATCGCTTTTTTACAAATACGTGCAATTTAAAAAATTTAAAAAATTTGTTTTTACATGTCATTTACTTTAGTATTTTTTTTTTTAACAAACTCTTTTATTATTTCGTAATTGCCAAGTTTTATATTATCGAATGTTTTATAATTTAATCTATCGTTACTTTTTTATTTTTATATTACAAAAAAAAAACATGTTTTTTTTCTTTTGTTATCATCTCAAGTATTATATTGAAATTGCGCCTTAAACTATTATCAACAACGTCTGATTACGTGTTTTTTTATACTCCAACTCGATATATCGTTACTAATAATTCGATTCTTTTTACATTGAACAACTAACTAAATTTCTTTAATATTAACATTACCCGAATTTACATAATTGTATTGTCGACTTTTTCACATCGTTCGAATTCGAAAAATGGAGCAGTCAATTTTTCCGCGTAACTTGAACTTACTAAATTGTCGTGTCAATTTTTTCAACGTAACCTATGTTCGATTATTTTACCACCCTTGCTTTTCCGTTAGAATTTTTTTTTACGAATTTTTATTTCATCAGAAAATTAACTTTTTTTTTTTTCACCTGGATGAAGCGGCCCTTTTTTTTAACTTATTTACGTTATACGAAATGTCTGTGTTCTCATATTTAGACGCGCGAATATTTCGGAGTAATGCGCACTTTCGAACACTGTGTATTTACTACTACGGCATTGTTGCCGATATGATCGAATTATTATTTATTATTCGTACGTATAGATGATGGTCAGCGGTGGTGTGGATTCGACAATTTGCGTTACCCTATTACTCAAAGCGTTAGGTCCGAAAAATATCATGGCCATTCACATTGACAACGGTTTTATGAGGAAAAATGAAAGTGAACAAGTAAAAGAAGCTCTACAGAATCTCGGAGTAGAAGGAATTACCGGTATCTTAATTTATTATTTGTCATTATTATTATTAAGGATAATAAATAAAAAAACTCGTTATAGCGTGTCTTTAGAAAAACACCACCCTGTTGAGATGAACATTCACCTATTTTTTTTTTCTCTCTTTTCCGGTTTTCACCTTTTGGTCGGTTTAACCTAGTTTTAAATATTTATTAGCGTTCTTGATAAAATGATACATACATTCACGGATTTACGACTACTTGAATAATACTCAAGGGTTCTTAATGTCGGCGAAAAACTTTTTCCAAAAATAATCTTCTTTCTGGTTCGAATTCGACACGCTGCCATATAATACGCGATCTATCGACCATTCTACTAGGTCGCAATAATCGCAAGTTAATTCCTAAACGCCGTAGGTGAAATGGTGTTCGATTATGTCTAAAACGTAATGCGCGTATCGTTTTTCTCTCTCTATGTCCGCATACCGTGGATTCCTATCGACAGTATGTTTTACTTGCGCTATATATATATTTCTTCCCATTATTTATACAACCGATCCTCGACAACTGTAATCTAATCTCACCAGTTTACTTTTTATCCGCCTACTATTATTCTGTTCGCTTCTAGTAAGAATATCAACCGTTTACATAAAAAATTCAACGTGTTCTCGTTAGAAACTACCCTAGAGCTTTTTAAGTTTATTTACTAGTTTTCTAATTTTAATTTCTGTCTTACTAACATTTTTTTGGATTAGTGATCTGTCGCTATTAAAATATTTTGATTTCTACTTTTTTCTTATTATTTTTTTTTTTTAAACTAATACATCAAATGATACGTTTTAATTTTATTCGTTGCTTATGTGCGATCTAATACGGTGCTAAAAAGTCAGAAAAGAAACAATTCTTCGTCTGAGAAGAAATATTATTAAAATTTTTAATCGAAATAAATATTCGGAACGGATAAAATTTACGCGACAACTTAAACTGTCACTTTCCCTTAATCTGAAAATTAATCTGTTATTACAAATTTACCTCGATACAATCGACTGAAACATTGATGACGTAACTTAGAATTATGTTTTAAGAAATCGAAAACAATAAAATACGAATAAATCACGCTAACGCTAGAGTTTCCTTTTTTCTATATTTATAAATGTACACGATCACATCGCGAATTAAAAAAACAAAAATGCGACGAAATTGTTTCGAATAGTGATGATGAAACGGTGTGAAATAATGTAAACTATGTTTTCCTATCATATCCGGGAAACAACTTATAACAACTGTAACATTTCTTATATATATATATATATATATATATATATATATATATATATATATATATATATATATATATATATATATATATATATAGTTGTTTTTAATGTCGAAGAAATCGTTTCGAATAGTGATGATGCAACGAGGTGGAATTACGTAAACTATGTTTTCCTATCGTATCCGGGAAATAACAATTGTAACATTTTTTATAAACAATCCGTTACTTAATTCACGATAAATGGGAAATTAGTTTTTAATACCTATATTTAAAAAAAAAAATGACTTATTACAACATTTCCAAACATGAAACACTGTGTGCGAAATAGTGCATTAATAGTAAAATCAAACATATTTCATTACAAGGAATATTTTAAAAAAAAATTGAACAAATAAAAACTGATTATATTTCAGTTCAACAAATAAAAACTGATTATTAAATGATACGCAGTTATCGACAGATCCGAAATATTATGAATAATATCACGGCGCTTATTAAATTAAAAATCAACATTTTGTACGAACGTTTAGAAAATCGTAAATATTTAGACTGAATATCGTACGTAAAGTTGCCGATGCGAAATTTTAGAATTTCCACGTCTAAACGGTAGTGATGCAAAAATGAACGAAACGGTTCTATTAAGAGTTACCGGGGGGGGGGGTAGTTTTACACGTTAACAGGTTAATTCCGCGATGAATGCGATATTAATGGAGTATACGTATGATATTAATATATTCGGAAGAAGAAATAATAAAGGAAAAAATCTTTACATATATTTGAAGAAGAAGAAACATTTATTGTTAAAATAATTATACACAGAAAAAACGATCTAATAATAGATGTTGTTATGAATTTCATAAAACTTAATCGTAACTTAAATAGGCGCGAAACAAAGAATATTAGTTAGCTGTTATGTTGCAGGAAAAAATTCTACAAAAAACCTGCATCGACAAAATTTTAATTAATAACTTAACAAAATAATTAAAGTAAACAATGTTGTATTAAAATAACGTGAATTAGTATAAATAAATTGCTGGAATTTACGTGTAAAAATTATATTTTATCATATGAAAATAAAATATGTTTCATTTATGCTTGTATTCTTTGTACCGGTCTCATAGCGATTCATTAATCATCGATTTCATTAACACTTTTTTATCATACGGCAAGTATACCGATGTTAATTGTTTCTTGTACACAAAGATAATTTAAAATGTCGCGCATAGTTTTATTCGGTATAATTCGGAGGAAGTGATTTTGCACAATCGCTGTATCCCGTTTTCTATTAATTTGGCAACTCGGGGTATTTGTTGTTCGTTAGAATGACCCTGGCCGAATCCAAACGGATGATTATTAGGTACTATTAGTACAATCGATTTTTGTACCGACGACGAAATTTATCGTTATTTCCCTAATAATTATTTACAATCGTCTCGTTAAATTTCATCTCTACGGACGATAATTTATCATCTGGCTGAATTTATCTTCTTTCATTTTGTACCATACCTTCCATCGGTGTAGGCGATCATAATTGCAATTATATATATGCATATTTCTCTCGCATATTGTGCGAGCTTCTAGACTCAGGTGACATCGGTTCACTCTCTTTTATGTTCTTCATCCTGCGCTTCTTTTCCCCTCAGTTTTCCCTCGGATTATAAGTGTGTGAAAGCTTGTATCTCTAACGATGTGTCGAAAATACTATGTGTTTTTTTTTTTTCAATATTCTCACTTAATTTATAAAAACTTTCTCTGGTTTGGTATTTTATAAGTTTTGCGAAATCTTAAGCGTTCTTCTATGTAGCTGTATTTCTGGTTCTTCATATCGTTCAATTTGCCGTTTTATCGAGTGCGGCTGCTTAAATATCGTACAGCAATATAGCCTAGAATCAGGCTTGGGCGCGTATCTGTTTTTAACTTCGATATCCTCGCTCGATCTGGTCTGTTATAATGCAGCCAAGATGTTTAAATTTATTTATAACATGTTATTAACGCTTTGTTTTGCGATTGAAATTTTTATATGTCGGTATTTATACCTTATACTACGTTATCTATACGCGTATAATCGCTTAGATTTTATTATTATGATTCTTATTATTATATCGTATCCCATCGAACATTTTAAATTATAGATCCTTTTTCAAACAATAGATCAGATTCGTCAATATGGCGCAAATGATTTATTTACGTCAAATGTCCGTATAAGTTACACTTGAATATGTGTTCGTTGTAAGCGGTGGATAATGAAATGCTATGTCTAGCCAGTGCTTGCTATATGGCGTGGAAAAACGTTGACGTCCGGAAAACTCAACAGACTGCAAGCCTTCGAGTTTTGGCGCTATCGCCGTTTACTTAAGATTCCGCGGACTTAAAAAAGATGACAAATGTTGAAGTGAAGGAAATTGCGTGATATTGTTAAAAAACAGAAGAATCGAATATTTCACATTTTTACAGAATATAATAGTGTGGGGAAACGAAGTATGTCCTGGTTACAAAACTTACGAACATGGACAAGCTGCAGCGTTGAAGAATCGTTTCACAAAGCTCGAGATAGGAACGTGTATAGGGAATTGATGGTGTTTGCCAATGGATGAGCCTAACATCGAGATTGGTCGTGGCACTGAAGAAGAATAATAATAAGATCTTGTAGTAGTCCGTATTCACATTTGTCGCATCGTCCGCTATTCACTATTTCTTCAAGTTACGCTTGGTTTGGCTTCGTATCGCAATTTATTCTGTTTAATGTTCGCTACAGAATGTTGTCTAGATGGAAACTAGAAAATATTCAATTTACGTTTATACCGTTTTAAGTACCACAGGACTGCAGACTTAACAAAGTTCAGCCCATCAACGTCACGATTTTTTTCTGCCATCAGTCAGTCTTTCGTAGTTATGAACGACGCTCGTCGTTCGCTATTTTTCAACTTTATTTTTTTTTTTAGTTGTTACTTTACGTCTAATATCCGGTGGTGCTGCAATTCCAATAAGTGCACAGCTCACTAAGAAGGTTTAAAGAGGCAGCACAACGACAGACAAAAAAGTGGACAAGAAAAAAAAATGTCGGTTCATATATCCACAGGCAGCGATCACTCGGAGTCCCGGACGCTCTGTTCGTCGTCATACTGCTTCTTTAACCATGTCGAGAGAATCTGATCGACGTACATTGCCGGAAGACTTAAAATTTCATCCTTATAAACTGGTAATAACTCGGGAATTAAAAAGTATCGACCATGCACTACGAAAACTTTTTTACTAAAACGATACAGAAAAAAAAAACCGGATTCTTAAACAATCAAAACTGCCGCTACTGGTCCGAATCTAATTCGAGTTCAATCGAACTCACACATTGAGCGGCTAATCGTGTGGGCTGAGTTTGCGAAGTAAAGAATAGCGGGGCCTTATTTTTTCACTGGTAGTGTCAACGGAACGCACTATATCGAGATGATAAACTCGTTTTTGCTTCTCTCACTTCGTCGTCGTAGTCGTCAGTGACCTATGCTCGAAAAATGTTGTAAAAAGACTGAATGAATTTATTATTACAGATGGGGGGGGGCATCTGAACGATATTGTGTTCCACAAATGATTGTAAGCTAATCTCTCGTTTTCATATTTTTAAATAAAATTTCATTCAACAATTTTGGTCTAGTTTCTGAGTTATTCAATAAACAAAACCGTCCGTCTTCTCTGGGTCACCCTATATTTTTTCATTAGCTTCTGTGTCGATGAATCCTCAGCGATTTTCTGTGTAACCATTTCTACTAGAATTGCGAAATATTTTTAATGTCGTTTTTAGTTCATTACTCCGAATCAGTTTATACATATATTCGCTTTAACAACAACGTATATTTCAACATAATTTACAGCGAGTATACATAAACCAAAAATTTTAAAATAATAATTACGTAACGCCCAGGATGGCTCACCGTACATCAGAAATAATACAAAGACCCGTAATAAATAAAAGAAGTAATTATACTTATACTTATAATGACAGCAAAAAATAATTGAAAAAAAACTGTACAGCGAAAAACAAAAAGTTAAGAAAGTAATAATAAAACGAAAGAAAAAACACGTTAGACATTAAATAAATAAAGAAGGAATATGAATTTCTAAAATAATCGCCATATAACGTTACAACAGGTTATGTTTGAGCCTCCTATGTTTATATTTACTATACATAAATTGCAGTTAATCGTAATTACCAATGGTAGAAATTAAACTTATATTCACTTTAGCTTTGTTAATGATTATATATTACACTTATAAATATCGAAGTATTACTTGCAAATTGAAGAAATATATGTATGTTTGTTTTTTGTTCTAGTTATTGAAGCCAAATTTAAATTTAAGTACGGTCGAACAGTCGTGCCGATCGATAAAAGTAATCCTAATCGTACACGCTATACAAAAATATTGTGCAAACTATCAGATCCTGAGGAAAAAAGGAAAATCATCGGGGATGTGTTTGTTGAGGTAATTACTATTTCTTGTGAAGTGCCCAATTAATAATATTTTATTCCCTATTAAATATGTTTATGTGAGACTGCTACTCAGTCAATATTTTATCTAAATCGATATGAGAAATGTAATAGTAATAGTGAGTATTATCTAAATAAAATATCAACCATTAGTTCTTTGCAACCATATCCGCTACTCGAATTTCAGCTGCCATCATCTCATACGCATTATGAACTTTCACCATCTTTGTTATTCGATGTAGGCCTCTCCCTAATCTTCTCCATCGATGTCTATCCTGCGTTTCACGACGCCATTATTGTTTCCCTGCGACTGCCACAATATCATCCGTCCACCTAAATGGCCTCCCTTGTGCGCACTTTTCAGTATATGGTCTCCATTGGATCAGTTCTTTTGTCCATCTTCCTGCCTACCGACGTGACCAGCCCAGGCCCATTTGTTCAATGATATCCTAGCAACATTCAAAAAACACAGCGGTACCAGAATAAGATACTACGAAGGGTAGCTGGCGCTCCATGGTACGTTACTAACTACACATTGCATAAAGATCTTCAGATACAATATGTGGAACAAGTAATCCAACGATCTGCTCGCGATTACCTGGCGAGATTGGAAACTCACGAAAATCCGCTGGCAATAAGTTTGCAAGTTTAATCGGCGATTAGAAGGCTGAAGAGAAAACGTATTACCGACTTCAGATAATGCTTTTGCGCTGTCATCATTCATAACTTGGGAGTTCTGTCGCTGGACCGACTCCTAAAAAAATTTGTTTTTTTCACATTCATTACATCTGGTAGATGACGGGTTAGAAACGTCAGTTCTAGATTAGAAGAAGATAAAAAAAATCCTTATCCCTACATCTTCGAATTTTATTTCGGAGATATTCTGATTTAATTCTATCTGGTAATTTTATGCAAAGCAAAGCTCGTTCCATCCGTCTTTCTATTTTTCTTAATGTTCCTGTGACTTCTTTCGTTAAGGGCCAAGTTTCTGCAGCGTACGTTAGTACTGGAATCACGCATTGGTTAAATATTTTGGCTTTGTTTTCTGGGCTAATTTTAGTGTTGAGTATACGTTTTGTCTTATGGTATTTGCTATTCTTTTCTCGATTTCTAATTTGTTTCCTTGTTTTCCGGTCGTAAAAACTTTACACCCAAATATGTAAATCGGTCTGTTTCTTCTATAGTTCCTACATGGGTATTTGTATTTCACCGCGCGTGTGAACTTTGTCCTGATTTTGGATAAATTTCATAGATTTTGTTTTATTCGGGTTTATAACCGATATTGTTAACTGCACTCTCCAGTTTTTTCGTCATATTTTCCAATTCATTTTTAGCTTGTCCTATGATCACAATGCCATCAGCGAAATACAGATGGTGTAGATATCTGCCATTTATATTTATTCCTCTTCTATTCCACGCTAACGATTTTATTGTACATTCCAATGCTGTTGTAAACAATCGTGGTGAGATTGTACCTCCTTGCCTAACTCCTTTAGAATTGGGAATGTGGGTGTTGCATTGACTGGCTGTTGCTGAGTTATATATGTTTGCGAGTACGTCGATATATGTATTTTCTATACCACTAACTTTTGTAGCTTCCATAATCGAACGTGTATAAATGGAATCGAATGCCTTTTTTACGTCAACAAATCCAAGATATAATATTCTATACATTTCTGTATTAGTAAAGTTAAAGTCTGGATATGATTTGTTATACGATATTTTTCCGGTCTGTTCTATTGATTGCTGTTCATCCAATATACGTTCTAATCTGATATTATTCTTGTAAATAGTTTCTATATCGTTGATAGAAGGCTAAAATGGGTCGATAGTTTTCTAGTTTTCGCTTGCCTCCTTCATTGTGTAATAAAATAATGGCTGCATTATTCCACAAGGTTGGTATTTGTTTTTCTAAAATGCAACGATTAAATAAACCTGTAAGTTCTTTAACAAAGTTGTATTTTAACATTTCCGGTGTTATTCCATCTTCGCCTGGTGCTTTATCGCTTTTCATTTGTTTAATGGTAAATTGTGTTTCGCTCTCTAAGATAGATAGCAGGTGCTATTGTTTCATCAGACGTAGTGTTATTGTTATTGCACCTCACATGATTATTTACATCATCGTATAATGATTTATAAAATCTATATATATCGTTGCCATTTTTATCTCTTATCTTTTCTTGATGTTCATTGTATATTGCTATTACTTGTTTTTTCCCCTTTGCATAACGCGTGTCTAAGTATTCTAAGTGCCCTATTGGCATCTACAAACTCTTTTATTGTTTCATCTTCATATATTTTCAAATTTTCTTTAATATACTTTCTAATTCGTCGGTTTATTTCAGTTGTGTTATACGGAATGTTTTCCAAATATCCGAGTTATATCTTTCGTTTGTTCCAATAATTTTATCGTTCTCTATCAGCCAGTTTACGTTTTCATGATTTCATTCTGCCTTTATCACATATATCGGATGCTTGTTTAATGATATTTTAAAGTCGACTCTCCATATCGTTTAACGTTGTATCTGTCGGTTTTACTGACTCAGATTGTTCTTTAATCAGCGCCGTTATCGTATTGGAGTGTATATTCGCGTGTTGTTTTTATGTTTATCTTTCTTTTGAGTTGTGCACGTTTCCTACATATTTTTAATCTTTTATTTATTACTGTTTCGCAACGTACCATTCTGTGGTCGCTTCCTGTGTTCACCCCGTTTAATACATCGTAATTGCGTACTATGTTGATATCTGAAGTTAGTATGTAGTCGATTTCACCTTTATTTCCATTTGGCCCTATCCATGTCCACCGACGTTGTGAATTTTTTCAAAAATAGGTACTGGCTGCGTATAATTTATTCTGCTGTATAAAAGTGGCTAACAGGTCTCTTCTCCCGTTTCGTGTTCCAAATCCGTAAGGTCGTATATATCGACTACCCCCTTGAGAGACTCGCATTAAAATCATCCATGATTACCTTATATGTTGATTTTTCTTCCAATGATATCATGGTAATTTCTTCATAGAGTTCTTCAACTTTTTCTTCATCATATGATATTGTAGGTGCATAAACCTAAACGATGAAGTATTCTTATCAATAGCTATAACCAAGTATGCTAATCGTTCTGATACACCTTTAAATTTATATATATATATATATATATATGTATGGCATTCGTAGATGTTAAAAAAGCTTTCGATTCCGTAAATAGAGAAGCTTTATGGATGTGTCTTAAGGCAGTAGGCTGTCCGCCGAAAATACTATGTCTTCTTAAACAGCTACATGATCAAACTAAAGCAGCCATAATATGTGATGCAGGCTTAACTACATTTATAGACATAAACACCGGAGTTAAACAAGGCTGCATTTTAGCGCCTACGCTTTTTAACTTTTATATGGGTATGGTGCAAAAGGCCTTCATACAGCACGCAGCTAATATCGGTATTAAGATACGGTTCCGTTTTGATGGTGGTTTATATAATCTCACCAGATTTATTTCACATAAACGGACACGGACCTTCAAACTGACAAGCTTACAATATGCAGACGATTGTGTAATGATTGCAGATGAAGCTGACCAACTGAAAGAAGCTATACAAATTTTAGAAAAGGTGTATAAGGATTTTGGATTAAGTATAAATTTCAATAAAACTGAAATCATACAAGTTTGCGACGACGTGGTGTCCAATATAGAAATAAATGGAAACAAAGTCCGTTCGGTTGAAGCGTTTAAATACGTAGGTGTAGCGTGGTTAACAAAACCGCATCGCTGGATGATGAAATCTCATCAAGGTTAAAACAGGCAAACGTTGCTTATAGTAAGTTACAGCGAAGGGTTTTCGATAACAAAAATATATTATCCGATACTAAACTAGCTGTATATAAAGCAGTTGTCATTCCAGTACTTCTATACGCGAGTGAAACATGGCCAATAATGAAAAATCAGATTAAAAAATTAGATACATGTCATCAGAGATTCTTACGTAGAATTCTTAAAATACACTGGACTGATCGAATAACAAACGAAGAAGTATTGGCCCGAGCAGATTGCCGCACAGTTGATCGAATGCTAGTCGGTAAACGCCTAAATTGGACGGGACATGTACTTAGGATGGAAGATTACCGAATACCTAGAAGAATGATGTATGGCTTTCTGGCAAATGGTAAACGTCCGCTCGGTAGACCACGGCTAAGATTCAAAGACGTAATCTCCGGAGACCTAAAAAGTTTAGGCATTCAACCATTAAAAGATAAGTGGGAAAACATCGCCCATAACCGTACAGCATGGTCCGATCTAGTACTAAAATCAATCAATATCAAACGTAAAAGAAGAAAGCCCTCAGTTAAGAAGAATATCACACAACAAAATGTAACGTGTCAATTATGTAGCTTTAAAACAACGCACCGCATTGGATTACTTTCTCATATGCGACAACGGATAATACGAAGAACTCATACTCGGTCACGAGTGAGGATAGATGATGATATATATATGTATGTATATATATAATCATCAATAGTCGTGGGCTCAGTCCGAGCATCGTAATGATTCATTTTAATTGTTCTGTGTAACTGATCACCATCTATCCCTGTCCTGGGCGCATCTAACCATTTACTGTAATGAACTGGCGTCATTTATTATTTTGATACTGTGGTCTTCTTCTTCGCCTGCGACCTTCATACCTAATATCAATTTTTCTAGATTGTTCCGTCGCGTCATATGGCAAAAGAAAGTGGATGTACGTTTTTTAACGATGTCTCCTAATCGAGCATCCGAATTAACTTCTTCCAGTATTTACACGTTTGCCCTCCCCGCTGTCTACAGCACTCTCAGCATTCGCCGCCAGCAATACATAAAGTATTCATCCTTCGAACGTCTGTATCTTTCAAAGTTCAACACTCGGATGTTAAAAAGGAATATGGAGAACATTTAACGTTTTCATTAGGCTCATTTTGGTGGTCATCGTTATGTCGTGGCTTTTCCAGATTCTTCCTAATTAAATTAGTAGTGCAACCTTCGCTGTCATTATTCGCCTTTTAATTCCACCTGTTGAACCACCATTTTTTGTGATAAGTGGAGATGATGCGTATGTACACTTTATATAAGGTCTTGAAATTGTGTTATATTTTGTCTATGAGCTTAAATTTGATATCATGTTTGCCTCACTATTAAAATGTTATTCTAATCTGGCGGCGTATTTCCCGCCAATAATTTAAATTTCATCTTTTACTAGTTTAAGATGTTCGTGAATGCTACTATTTATTGATGATTATGCGCAGTATCTTATTTTGAACTCTGTATTATTGAAGTGTTGCTTTTTTTTAGCACATCCCTATAGTTTGTAGTCATAATGCAAAAAAAAAATCGGTTTTAAAATTTGCTTATGAGAAAAAATAACTCGTTTTCAGTCCATACAATTAATCTGTTACGTAGCAACCTGTATAATTGAATTCATTCATTTCGTTACATATTGCCGTTTTTAACCGCTTCTGTAAGTGTATAATATACTGAGATATTTTACATCTTCCTTCTCACGAATCTCAATATCTTTCGTGATGACTATATTCCGTTAGTAAAAATCACCCGAGATGATTTATCTTCGTTGATTTCGATTTTCCGTAGCTTACATCGCAATTATTTTTAATATAGGGTAACCTAGAGAAGGTTGACGATTTTATTGGTTTTTCCATAACTCAAAAACTAGTCGACCAAAATTTTTGAATGAAATTTTACTTGAAAATAGGAAAACGAGAGATTAGCTTACAATCATTTGTGGAACAATATCGTTCGGATGACCGCTGCTTGCAACAATACATTCGTTCAGTCTTTTTACAAAATGTTTGAAGACCTTTTCGAGCGTAGATCGGTGAACTTTTGAAATTTCTTCAGAAATCTGAGTCGTGTCACGTCTAACAGATCTTGCGGGCGTATTTCGTAAACGCGACGCTTAAGGTATCGCCGCAAAAAAAAAGAATTGCGCAACTTTAAATTATTTTCAAAACTCTTTTTGCTCTGTCGTCGTTTCATGCCGAAAATAACGTTCCACGCAAAACGCGCGCTCCTTCTCGTTATAGGATGCCGTGATAACTGAAACTGAAGAAAAACGAATCTCTTACGTGTACACTAAACGTGGAGCCCGCGTTTTGCGTCGTAGCAGTGTTGCCAACTGCGCTATTCAAAAAACAAAACCGTCCGTCTTCTCTGGGTCGCCGCCATATATCGTCTCTAGATCTAATTTAAACGATTATTTCTTAAAAGTAAAATTACCTCACTGATAAGTGTCAGCTATATTCTCTTGAAAGTATCGAGAAAAATCAGTGTCCTTTATACGAATGAAGTTCCTTAGACTTTAGCTACGGCGCGAAACTACCGCTTACTGATGTGTCACACTTCAACAAATGTACTTGTTAAATATTTAAATTAATCCGTAATAATAAAATATCGTGTCCTCTAATTAAGATTTAACAAATCGATCGCAATAAATCACCTACCCGAGTCACGATGTAAATTTAATTTTTGATTCGGACATCTTTAAAATTTACATTTCGGTACGTACACAGTTCTAGAACAAAATTTTCGGTATATAGCACCTGCGAAACGTTAAAAACAAAAGTAGTAATATATTTTCTTCTTCTTCTTCTAGTGCCTTACGTCCTTGATTAGCTGTTTTTCTATTTCTTGCTGCTTCCGTTAGTTCTCCAATTCCCTTTATTCCCGTCCAATCTTTTATGTTCATTATCCATTCGGACTTTCTTCTGCCTCTTGGCCGTTTTCCTTCTATTCTACCCTGTAATATAGTTCGTAATATGCGGTATTCTTGTCCACGAATTATGTGACCGAAATATGAAATTTTTCTTATCCGTATGATATTCCATAATTCTCTTGCTGCTCTTTTCAAGACTTCCGCGTTTGTTATTTTTTCTGTCCAAGATATTCTCAGCAGACGCCTCAGGAACCACATTTCCATTGCCTTTAGCCGTTTTTCAGATCTCTTCTTTATCGACCATGTCTCCACGCCGTATAGTAATACCGGCCATATATAGTAATTGATGACCTTTAACCCTTATAGGTAAGGGGAACTTTGGTTGCAGAAGTACGTTACTAAGTCTTCTAAATACATCTTTGGCTATTCCACATCGTACTCTGATTTCTTCATCACAATTCAATCTGCAATCGATTACTGAGCCCAAGTATCTGAATTTCTCTATTTTTTCAATATTTCTTCCATTTACATATAGTGCTTCGCCCGCAGTTTGTGAACGGGTAACTACCATAAATTTTGTTTTGGACACATTAATATTAATTCCAAATTCCTGTCCTATCTTGTTTAGTTTATTTATCAACCGCTGTAAGTCCATCAAATTTCCAGTCAGGATTGCCGAATCTGAAAAGTAATATATTAAATAACAAAAAAATAATAATAATGCGCGTAACAATAAATAACAGAACCATGTCAGCTGCGGAAAACGCTGTATATCTGGGCTTACATCTAGATAGAAGACTGGCATGGCGAACGCAGTCAAACAAAAAGAAAATAGAAGACCCGGCAGATAGCTAATAAACCGTTCCTCCAAATTGTCCCTGAATAACTAAGTATTAATATACAAATAAATACTAGCACCTATTTGGAGGTATGGTTGTCAATTATGGGGTTTGTTGCGATAATACAGCATTACTAAAATAAAACATTACGAATGATGGCTAATGTTCTATGGTACGTAAGCAACAAAACCCTTCACCCTGATCTGAACATAAAGTAGTATCGTATTCGTATTATTATTTATTATAAATTGGACTCTGAAATTAACCAATCTGTCCATGAAAAACATAAAACATAACAAAAACAAATGAAAAAATTAACATTATAAAGTAACTTTGCATTCTAAAATAAATTGAAATAAAGAATAATATATACAAGCATCATCTGAGGAAAGTAATGAACTTAAGATATAAGGAGGCCGATGGCCTAAAGATATAAGCTTAGAAAATAAACGCGGTTGTTCTGCCGAGTAGGAGGAACAGTTAAAAAATAAATGATTCGAATCCAGAATCATATCGGTATCATCCGGGTGAGAGCAGGTGCTGGTTTCGGCCATTCCAATTCTGTGCAAATGAAGTATCAGAAGTGATAGATGAAGAAGCAGAGTTTTATAATCACCCGAATTTGACAATTCGACAGCCATCAATTTACTAGATAACTCCTCAGAAATACGTCGATTATATAGACAGCAACCGCCAGATTTAATCGTAAATATAATTAAAATTAATCCGCGATATTATTGACACCTCTTCATTGCAATTTTTCCGATATGATACTATCTATAGATTAGCTCTAAGCAGCTAGGGATAGAATGTATATATATATATATATATATATATATATATCTTCTTCTTCATCCGCCATCTCCGTTGCGAAGGTCGGCGATCAACTTGGCTACAGTCTCTTTTGACACAGCAGCCCGAAGTAATTGAATGGACGAGCAGCCAAACCAGCGTCGTAAATCTCCCATCCATGAATTTTGAGGACGTCCCACTGATCTCTTGCCAGCGATTTTGCCTTCAATAATAATTCGTAATATTTCATATTTGGGTCCTCTCAAAATGTGTCCCAAGTAACGAAGCTTCCTTTCCTTGACACAGTTTAATAGTTCTGTATGCTTTTTATTTATTTTATTGAGAACTTCTTTATTTCTGACTTTTTGTACCCAAGGAATTTTTAGTATTCTTCTATACAGGTACATTTCAAAAGCTTCGATGCGCTTCTCAAGGCTAGCATCTAGCGTCCAACTTTCACATCCGTATAGGAGCACCGAGAAGACATAACATTTGGCAATTCTTAATCGTAAATCCAGATTCAGTTCTTTCCTAACTAGCACGTTCTTGATTTTTGTGATCATCAGTCTTGCCTGCTCTATTCTCGATAGTACTTCTCTTTTCGATTTACAGCTATCTTCTAGATTGGTACCCAAGTATTTAATAGTTGAGACTTGTTCCAGCTCTGTTTCGTTTATCCATGTCGAGCATTTTCTTGGTTTCCGGGAAAATACCATCACTTTTGTTTTATGTTTGTTAATTGAGAGCCCAAAAGACTCGCTATGAGTAACAAGTTTATTTACTATTTTCTGTAGTTCGTCCTGACTATACGCTATTATGTAGCTATCGTCTGCATACCGAATGTTATTAATCGTGTACCCATTTGATTTAATTCCCCCGTCGTATTTATTCAAGGCTTCCTTAAAAATTTCCTCTGTATATAAATTAAAGAGCAAGGGTGAAAGTATGCACCCTTGGCGAACTCCTCTTTTAATAGCTATACTTTCAGATTCGACACCTTCGACTCTTACTTCCGCTGTTTGTCCCCAATACAATTGACTTATAATACGTAAGTCATTTCTGTCAATTTGAATCATCTTCAATATATCAATGAGTTTTTCGTGATTAACGCAATCGAAGGCTTTATGGTAATCGATAGCACATGCATATACGTCTTTGTTCATGTCTCGGCATCGCTGTGTAAGTATGCGGACTGCAAATAAAGCTTCACGAGTACTCATTCCGTTCTTAAACCCAAATTGTGTGTTAATATATATATATATATATATATATATAAAACGTCCACTAAACACACCGTCTAATAATGCATATCCTGATTAGTGTGACGTCACATACAATTGTTATTATTAAAGTTTAATATTAAATTGCTGAAAATAAAAAAAAAAATAATAATTATATATATATTACCGACATTTACGAATTGTCCAGATGGGATGCCACATGACTTTGGCCACGACCATTAATTAAAAAAAAAATGAACACAACAAAACTCATTTTCTATTTTTATTATAATTTAAAATTAAAAAACAATTAATAGATTACGGATTTTCGAATGTGCGCAACTTTCAAATACATTTTAAAACTAAAACTAACTTAAACTGACTTAGAATAAATTTAAACTAACTAAATTAAGCTGAAACTAAAATAATTAAACTGAATAAACTGAAACTGTACTGATTAATTTAAACCGAATTCAAAATTAATTAAACTGAATTAACTGACTTAACTAAATTAAACTGAATAAAAATTAGACTCAACGTCTCCTTTTATACTAATCAATATGCATATATACACGCACATATACATATGTACACGCCTAATTAGAACTTTCTAGATTTCTCTGGAAAGATTCGTTTATTATTATTGTATATATTTATGGGACTTCTAGAAAATTCTTTGTACATTTACATATGTGTGAGTGTATTTTTCGATTGGTTTAACATAATTTTTAATATCCAATCATAAACGTGATTTTTCCGGCTATCTCACGTGTAGTAATTATCTTGTCATTTAATATATTATAATATTTGTGTGTGTATGTTTCTATTATTGATATATCGATCAGATGATTTTCAATAACCAATCAGAATGTGTTAAATTTCTTCTCATTTTCTTATTGGAAAATTAGGCATATATATATTCATACATATATATACACACATACACATATACTTATTATGTAATTAATACGACGAGAAAGCAACAGATTAAACCATCGTCATTATCATTATTCTTTTTACTTATTCTTTAATTCCCAAACTCACCTTATTTATTTATTTCATTTATTTATTTAATCTTTAAAATGTAACAACACGGTTGTTACTATATATATATATATATATATATATATATATATATATATATATATATATATATATATATATATATATATAAACTTATTTTATGCAATTTCGTGTATTATTAATAAAAATACTTTAAATTATTAACTGATCCGTACGTATATATTTATAGTTAATTTTACGAAAATTTGTTTCAGGTCGCTAACAGTTTTCTGGGCGAATGTGGAATCAATTTGGACGACGTTCTGTTAGCGCAAGGAACTTTAAGACCGGATTTAATCGAATCAGCTTCGTCAGTAGTGAGCTCAAACGCTTCCGTTATTAAAACTCATCATAATGATACGGATATGATCAGAAAATTGAGAAGTAATGGTCAGATTGTCGAACCATTACGTGACTTTCATAAAGATGAAGTACATTTTTTTTTTTTGTATCGTATTGTATCTATTAACGTGCCGTGTACTGAAACATTGGCCAGAGGCACAAGTAAATGGAGTTTAGATATCATGTAGGATGTTTTCGATCTTTTTTTCGTCATCCTTAAGGGATTTCGGAAAGAAAGCTGGAAAAGTATATTCGGGACCGGAATAGGTTGAATTTCTTGCAATCTATCAGAAGATGGTTAATGGATAAGGAAACAAAGTATCCATAGATATAGGGGGGACATGAATTATTTAGTAAATAAGAATGAGAAATTTTCGCATGACTAATGCTTTTGGTATTGTTATAGTTCAGAGCGTGTTTTTTTTTTTTTTTTTTTTTGGCATTACTGTTGATAGTATATTATTTATCATAACACTTTGTTGTTTAATCATTTCTATTAAAGGACCTTTGATTTCGTTTAAAAATGTATTTAACATATTTTTTATATTATTACTTGTATTATTTTCTTCTTCATAGGTTTCTTTTTTTGGACTATAAATTTAACTTATAATTTTATATTTTAAATTTTGAAAATCGTCCACATTAAGTATAAATATAGGAGGTGGTTTTTCTGGTTTTTTCTACCTTAGTACGATAGGTGTGTTCAGTCTGTAAGGCGGAATACCTATTGCTTGTCTTATTTTCGACCGCAGGCGTCCCACGTTACCTGCTGAAGTTAAGGTCAACTCTACCATTGTGAGTGGGTCAAAACATGTTCGATACCTCGGGGTAGTCTTGGATAACAGACTAAATTTTTCCGAACATGTCAGCCATACTACCTTGAAAGCTAGCAGGAGTATGTCTGCCATATATCCACTAATCAACAGAAAATCATTTCTTAATGTAAATAATAAATTAATTCTGTATAAAACACTTATACGTCCCATAATGACGTACTGTTGTCCAGCTTGGAGTTTTATTTCAAATACAAACTTTAACAAGTTAAAAGTAATAGGTGTCTCAGATGTGTGCTAAATGTCCCTAGATACCACAAAATCGTTGACATGCATACTGAAACTTGCCTTATATTAAGGACCATATCTTAAATTTAACGCGTAAGTTCCGCGATGACTAGTCCACGATAATAGTTTAATTTCTACCATTAGTGTAATTACGATTAACTCCAATTTATTTATAGTAAATATAAACATAGAAGGCTCAAACATAACCTGTTGTAACGTTATATGGTGGTTATTTTAGAAATTAATATTCCTTCTTTATTTATTTAATGTCTAACGTGTTTTTTCTTTCGTTTTATTATTACTATCTTAACTTTTTGTTTTTTGCTGTACAGTTTTTTTTTTTTCAATTAATTTTTGCTGTCATAATTACTTGTTTTATTTATTACAGGTCTTTGTATTATTTCTGATGTACGGCGAGCCATCCTGGGCGTTACGTAATTATTATTTAAAATTTTTGGTTTGTGACTATGTTGTTGTTGTCTTAGCTTTTATTTTACTATTCGGCTCAGATGATTAAAGATCTCGATTTTTTCTTATTTCGATTTTCATAATGCTCTACTATTTGTCAGATAGGACCCTCATTAGACTTGTTACTACTTTCTTCGGAGATACACTCTTTCCGGTCGACTCTAGTATTGTAGGCGAGTCGTTGATATTAGTATTATTAATTGGAAAGAAGTCGCCCGGTTGTGGATTTGGTGTTTGAAGTACTCCGTATCTAGTTTCATCATTCGTAATATTAGCGATACGCGAAGATACAGTAGCTGTTGTTTTAATGATAGTAGTAATAGAAGCAACGGTATTAGTGGTAGCATCAACAACGGTGATCGTAGCTGAACTATCGGATAATACTCATCGCATGTACGTCGGGGTATGTTGCGAGACCGGCATTTCGATTTGTTGATTTTATTTTTATTCTTATAGTGCCGTGTGTAACTACCGAGGCTATTACGGCACTGGTGATCTAACAGTTAAATGTAATAAATGAGGTTAGAAGAGGAAAGGAATTGTATAATTGAAGTTGAAGAATTGTCGAAGAGGAAACCAGATAAGGTACGCGGTATGGGATCGATAGTGGAGTGTAGGTCAGTATAGTAAAATATGGCAAACACGAGAGAGGTTTGGGAGTAAACAAAAGGAACAAAAAGCCGGGGAGTTGGCACGTTGGGCCATGAGTGATATGTGACCAAGATGCAATAAACGAACGTTACTGTAAAACGAAAGATAACGCACTAAATATATTTTTCCTTTATAATTATTATTAAAATTATTTAATGATAATCTCTCATATGATTTTGAAATCTGTTTATCTCGTAACTATCTGAGATATGTTTTAATTGAACCAGATGGGGGATTATTATTAACATGAAGTTGAATATATATATATATATATGTGTGTGTGTTATTATAAACACTAAGCCTTTTCAAGGTAATTCTTTCCACATTTTAAGTTGTTATTAAATCGTAACCCGGTGATTTCTTAGAATTTAGATTCTTAATAATTGCATTAATTTCTTCAAGTGAAACAGCTAATTCGATTAGTTGATACGTATTCCAATTATATATGGACGGTGGGTAAGTTCTGATTACAGACTGTGGTAAGATATTTCCCAAACGCGTTGGTTTTTGTCCTGAGATTAGTACGCGCGAACCCATTAATTGTGAAGAATTTTTTTTTTTTTACAAGATATGCTGAGGCGTTTGGAACTTTTGTGTTAATTTCCACAAGGTGTATATATTCCTGTTCTCGTAAGGGGGGGCTAAAGGAAGCTATGTAATCTACGAACGTATCGCTTTTTAATTTTCGAGCGAAATATAAAATACTTTTTGCGTTCGAATGTTGCCGGTTTTTATTTTAGTCAAATCATTTTGTACAGGTACGATTATTAGGAGAAAAATTAGGACTTCCGTATGACGCACTATACAGGCATCCTTTTCCCGGACCTGGGCTCGCTATTCGAGTATTATGCGGAGAAGAACCTTATATAGAAAGTAATTTTTCCGAAACTCAAGTACTGGTCAAACTTATTCTCAATTTTGATCTTATGCTAAAGAAGGTAATACGATTTCTTAATTATACGTCGTTTAGAAAACGTTAATTTATATTTCGAACGAAGTTAAAAGAAAAAGTTTATAATTAAAAACACTTTTAAACTTTCACCGTCGATATATTCGCGATTTTTCACTTTGAAACTATGTACACTTTTTTCTATTACGTAACATTGCCACAATTGATACGGTTTACACCGAAAAAAATCACGAATGTAAGTTTCAAAATTCGAAAAGCGACGTCGAAAATATAATTGAAATTGGAAAATTGAGCAAGTCAAACACTAACGAGGTCACCAACGCTAATTTATAATTAAATTACATTTTAATACATTATCATTAAGCAAAAAGTGCAAGTTAAGGGTTAAATTAAATCGAATTTGTATCGAATATACCGATTTAAAAAAAAAAAAAATTAAAACTACGCTGTTAGAAAAATTATAAAATCGAATAAATTAATAATTGATAATTTGTTCCGTGATTGATCACTTTTGAAGTTTATCTAAGCTATCGCAGTAGACTTTGAAGAATAATGTGGTACGTGATATATCAACTTTATTTTTACTACGTACTGGGCATAATTTCTAGCACCCTCACATCTTGCTAAATTATGCATAATTCCCGATGGTATATGCGACATGTGCCGTGTTGACAACTGTATCGAGCATCAAATTTGGGTTTGTTCGAACTTTCTAAAGTATAGAGATGAGATGTTGTCTAGTGTTTTACAAAAATGGCATACATTACCTGTGAGTATTGAATTAATTGTTTCCGACCCATCGTCTTCTGTCGCAGTCAGTTTATATAATTTTATCAAACGTAGCGGCATTGAGATTTAAAATGCGGAAAAAAAAATAAAAATAATGTTTAAAGGAAGTTAATCGAAATATTGCAGTCGCGCAAAAAAATGTTTGTTCGGTATATTTATGACTCCTTTTTATCCGTTCAAAAAATTGATGTACCTCGAAAATTAATAAATAAATTAACCGTCGATATTACACGATGTTTTGTAATAAATAAACGAAAAAGTAATACAAATCTCTAACTTATTTAGCCCATTTAATGTGATGATCATCGATTTTTATATCCGGTATAGGTGACGAGTGCCTTCTACTGAAGAGGATAGCTTCAGTTTTTACAATGTTTAGTTTTTGCTTGCGACGCCTGTAGCAAATGATGGAGCAGGGGGGCTTTTTGTAATCTATTATATATTGCGTCAGTTCTATAGGAGCTGCAGAATTAGGCTAAATCATCGGCATAAAGAGTCGTGTTAATAAATGGAATTTTTGGTATTACATTTAATAAGATTAGGAAAAAGTATAAGGGCCCAACACGGGCCTGCTTGCGGAACTTCAGCGTGATAGGTTTTCAAAGCGGAGTTGTAGGAATGGATTAGACACGTAAAATATTCGGTTATTTAGGTGTAGTATTGTATTTAACCAAATATTTGAGATATGCAGATTGCAACATTTCTGTATAAAATAGCGTTATACGAAACAGTCACTAGTATATAATTATACGGGACCGATATTACTTATTCCTAAATAATACCTAATGCATATACCTGTTTTAGTACTCATCGATAATTCTTAAATTGTGCTTCGTCGAAAAATGGATAGATTTTACATTAATTTTAAATGTTTCATTTTTTTTTTTTTTTTTTTTGTCATAATTTATCGTTTTCTCGAAATTTCGTACGTGTGTTTACGGAACATTGTGATTATACCTACATTCTCGATAAGTGTTTTAATACCGTTTCAATTACATTCACATTCAGAGACACGCTTTACTGCATAGAATAGAAAACGTAATAAGTCTGGAGGAAAAAAATGTATTACTTTCGCGGTCGGCTAGAGGCATACTAGTTGGAACTGTACTTCCAATAAGAACTGTCGGTGTGCAGGTAAATATTTTTTTTTTTACTTTATTTGCCAATTTACAATTGACTCTATAGGCTATTTTAATATCTTAGTGTATGACGACTTGCTAAAGAATCCCGTCCAGTGACAGGATTTCATTCAATACGTATACAAAATGTATACTTTATACTATATACGTCCATTTTGTCCCCTTTAATTTACGAATGTTCGCAGAGTTATCTAACATTGTAACTGCCATATTATTTGCATGTGACTCCAGTCTGGCAGCATGTCTTTTTGCTATTTGTATAATTTCATCCTTTAAGTAATTTATCGTCAGGTCAGTGTGGAAAGTTTGATTCGTCACATACGATGATTCTTAGGACTCTATTTTGTAATCTATCGCTGTTACTCTTTTTCGAGCAGTCCACAGCTGACAACAGGTAAATATGTGACGTTAAAAAAAAATTGCTACAAAATATTTCTAAAATTTGAAATTTCGGCTGTAATAAATATCGCGTTAAATAAAATATTCTTACCGACGATAACAATCTTACAAACTGAAATAAAGTTATTTAAATTTGGCGTCGTCTAATTACAAACACGTATAGGCGACGACGCTCGTCATTTATATGAAAAGTTAAAAGTTACTTAAAACAGGTATTTATAAAAATTTAGATTTACATATATATATATATATATATATATATATATATATATATATATATATATATATATAATTATAACCGACTTATTACTAACAACCAATCTGGTTTTTTAAATAACCGACTTATTCGGTTTTTCCAAAATAACGGAATAAATCGGTCGTTTTTTGAAAATATTTTTTTTTAAATTTGTTTATTAATTTAAACAATTGATTAAATACTCTTCTTTCTTTATATACGATGTTTAAATATATTTTCAAATCCTGTAACGATGTTATTTTGCCAATATAAGTAAATTTAATGTTTTATTTAGTTTGTACAACATACGCTAAGAAGTGTGTGATGTGCTTTAGAATAAAAAACCGACTACTTTTGAATAATCCGATTGAATTTAGACGTATTTTGACTAATATCTATTAGTGGGTTCTATTATTCGGGTATTTTGGTTCGATTGTAACAAAGTAATTATATCTTGAGTGAAATATTCTATTGCGCGTTTTTTTTTTTTTTTTTTTTTACTATGTTTATCAAAGTTTACTTCGAATTTAATAAGAGTTTAAAAGTAAGTAAGGATATGGAACGCAGAAAATATTGGCATTAGTGTAGATAACCCGGAGAAGACGGAAGGTTTTATTTTTTGAATAAGTCAAAAATGTAGGTTTTGCTAGAACCGTTTGAAAATTAGTCAGATTTTGATTTTTACTAGAAGGAATTATTGATTTTGAATAACACCGATTACATATACTGGTGTTCTATTAAAATATATTCAATGTTTTGAGGGAGTTCTAAAATCTGTATGGTTACATGATTTACTTCAGTTCATACATTTCTAGATGATGTCTGTTAGTTATTCTTCAACTAAAATATATTTTTAAACTTTATTTTAAATGCATTTAGTTTAGTTTATATCTGTTATTCGTTATATAGCTTATTATCATTTAGGGATATTTTCATTTGCTATCTCGTGTTTATATTGTTCTAATACAGAATTAAAGTAAATTTGACTAAATAAAAAAGCCGAATAATTTAACGGTTTTTTAGAAACGGTGTTACTAATTAGTCGGTTATGCTCATCACTAATATATATATATATATAATTTAAATAGTACAATACGCCTATATACATGTGCAGCATATTCTTAATATCAGGTGCTTAACATTAAAAATATTAACCTGAGAAATATAATTTTTATTTATTATATATATATATATATTAATAATAATAATAAAAATTTAGACAAATGTATAGTAATTCTGCAACTACAATGCCAAATGATGTAATAATATATTTCCTACGTTATTTAATTATTTCGTGAGATATCGGATAACTTTAGGTTGTCTGTTTATCGTTATAATATTATATATATTTTACGAAACTAAAACTTGAAGTCAAAAAAAAAGCAGTCAGAAAACAAAAAAACATTATTGAAACAGAAGCGTAGTTAAAATTTCGTGGATGAAAAAAGTATGGAATTATGAGAATTAGAGCGCGGGAAAGATGAAACTATTTTGCTTGAAAGTTCGAAATTGTAAACAGGACACGAGTTTTAAGGCATAATTGTCTGCTGACAGAGAGAATGTACTTCAGGTTTTGATAATCGTTCTTCTTCTTTCATCTAGTGGCATCTCCTTGACCGGAGTTAGCCTACATCATGACGGAAATCCTCTAGAGCTTCATTAATTATGTTTGCCGCTTTCTTCTTTTCTCCAAATCCGGTTGTTATTTCTTCGGGGCTTTCCTTCTATATTTCCCTGTAACGCAAACATGAAGACGCCATCTTCTTCGATTTTGTGTTCGATATATTTACATTTTCGATGTATTACGTCCGGTACCAACATCAGTTTTTCCAGCGCGTATCTGTTAGTATTCCTTTCTGTCCATGGAATTCACCATATTCTTCTGAGTATATGCATTTCAAAGGCTTCTAATTGTTTCACGCTCCCTGCATTCAGTGTCCACGTCTCACGCGCGTATTTCAACACGGACACGATGTAGCACCGAACTATTAGGAGTTTTAATTTCATATTTAGTTTCCTATCCTTTAACAAAAGTATTCGTTCTATTCGATAATTATTATTTCTCTTTAATTTTTCGTGTATCCATACGTACGAAGCGAACTAGGTCGGATTTGATATTTTGAAGTTTTGATGTTTGACTAAATTTTAACGAGAGTTCTCAAGGAGACCCGGCGATTTTTTTGAACGCACAAAGTTAATTTCTCCGGAGTAAGCGCGGAGATTTATTAGATGTGTAATTGTTTGAAATACGATATGTATATCTGTACTGCGCTATGTAGATGGAAAAAATGTCTACACGCAGATGTAGAGGAAAACCAAAATGGACACAATTACGTAGAACAGTTAGGACACAATCAAATAACGGACACATCCGTTGTTGTAGCATCGTGAAGAGAAAATATTTTAAAATTGCAATTATCGAAATTATTTTAAAATTTCATTTATCGAAAATATTTTAAAATCGCCATTATTAGTAACTGGTATTCTAATTCTTTTGTATATATATCCGCGATTTAATTAAGCTAAAGAAAAAAAAAATGTTATTTTATACGAGTTTAAAATATATTATACGTGTATATAATAAATATAAAAATTTTGCAAAACAAACGCATCGACGTCATTTTAAGAGGAAAAAATACTTCCAGTTTGGCGGACTTATGAAATTTAAATGTATTATTTATAATAATTATTTTCATCATTTATAATAATTAGCGAATATATTATTTCGTCGTCGAAGAAGAACATTGTAATTAGTTCATTGTGCGTTATTTTCGCGTACAAAATGCGAGTATTGAAATTTATACGCAACGGATGTGACATACGATGCCGTACAAAGTGGAACGCTACTGTTTTCTCCGTCATAATTAATAAGTCGACGAAAATTTTTACATCAAAAGCTACTATCGAACATTCGAACGTGTCCCTTTTGTTAACGGTCGAGCGCTCTAAGCAATTACGCGACATTATCGGTATTCCGGTAGAGCTTTACAATCGCTCTTTATTCACTTGTTTGCGGCGCTCTTCAATTGTTCACACACATACACACACATAACATGTATACAAACAGATACGTTATTAAAATTGTAGAATCCTGAAACTAGTTATTAACGTATAATTTGAAATATTTCATTTTTTTAAGTGTATACGTGGTATTATTATTATTATTATTATTTTTATTTTGATTACTTTTATTATTATATAGGGCGATCATCGTACATACAGTTACGCAGTCGGTATTTCTAGGGCAGAAGAACCATCTACAGTCGAAGATTGGGACAATTTGTTCTATTTCGCTCAGTTTATACCGCGTATATGTCCGGTGGTTAACCGGGTTTGTTATATATCAGGCGGTTATGTACAAAACGTAGTAAACGATATAACTCCTACTTATCTGACTATGGGTGTTCTTTCGACAATACGTCAGGCCGATTATATCGCTAATAAGGTAATATCCTTTAGTTGGTATCGCGATAAATAAATATTTTTTATTAAAATTATTAATTAATCGACGAATTAATTAATTAATTAATTAATCAATCAATCAATTCGTTCGTTCATTCATTAATAATGCTTTTGGATATAGAAGGTATATCGTCTTTTCTATTTTCTAATTGTAATTTCTCAATTACATACTTCTTCGATCTAATTTTAATCACATCCCGTTTTCCACCCCTCCTCTTTTTATCTATTTAATATTTTTTGCTGGTTTTTTTTTTGCGCGCGTGTTAAAATTGTTTTATTTTTTATTTTCGATTTATATTTACGTTTTGAAGAAGATACTTACGTAATAAATACGATAACGCTTAAAATTCCTACGATTATTTCGCCGTTACAAATGCTCCGGAATAATAAATATGAGAAATAAAAATTGGTAATAAATATTTTAAAAAATGTATTAATTTTAATAAACCGTTCTCGGAGCTATTTTCATTATCAGCGAATTAAGTTAATAAATGTGATTAAAACGAGAGTATTAAAACCCCAAAAATTTGGTTCTTCCTCTTATTTTTATTTATTTTTTTTTTTTATTTTTTTAAAGTGAAATAATAAAAGCTAATATTAAAAGGTGAAAACATTTATCCAAATCAAAAAATCACCATAATCCGTTGGCGACTGAAATTTTTCAAAAAACAAGTAATAGCAAATAGTAACAAATTCTTTATATACTAGCTACTTTATGAGTCTGCTACTGGATAGATCTCTTATTTTCAAATCTCTCATTTTTTTCACACGATCTTATTAATGATAAATGTTTTATATCAGTTCTAGATTTGAAGCAGGGAAAAAAATTATACAGCCATCTTCGGAGCGATAATAATCCTACTGTATAAATTAATTATTAAAAATGTTCATTTTTCTATTTTTATACTCGAGCGAAGTCGCGATAATTCAATTTTTAACGATTCTTCCGTTTTCTCGTGTCTCATATATGCCGTATTGATCGCTGTAGGTGAATAAAATGATAAATTCCTCAAAAACCGAATATATGTATAATTTATATACACGTGTGTGTATGTGTGTGTATTACGATTTGGGCACTATTTGTTACCTGATCGTTACGGAAAATAAATACAAATATATTAATATATATATATATATAAAGTATAAATTTTAATGATTGCCAATGGAATTTTTCGTAGATATTTTTCGAAAGCGAATATCGTGATAAAATATCGCAAATGCCGGTAATATTAATTCCGATACATTTCGATCGCGATATAGCTTTAAGAATACCGTCAGTTAGAAGATCAATAGTAATACGACCAGTCATAACGAAGGATTTCATGACGGCTCTTGCAGCTAAACCTGGAAGAGATATATCGATAGATGTGAGTATCGTTTAAATTGAAAATAATTTAAAGTATATATATATATATATATATATATATATATATATATATATATATATATATATATATATATAATTAAATATTATTTTATATTTAAAAAAACCGTAACAATTCTGTTATAATAAAAATTCTATTATTCGTCCCTGAATAGATGCACGATAAGCTAAATTAGATATTTATGGTAGAATGATTATTAAATATCTATCAAAATTTCGCTATTATATATTGCCTGACGTTAAACTTTTCACCTTTAAGCTCTCAAATTACACACACACACACACATATATATATGTGTGTATATATATATATATATATATATATATATATGGGATAGGTGATTTATCTTGCAACGTTATGTAGTTTTGCCGATACTCAATAATAAAACTGATTAATGCAACAACCACGATTAGCGGCATTGTTGATTCATTGTTAGTTTAGGCGAATTGCAAAGCGTTTGATGGGGATTTCTTAATTATAAAAAACAAAAAAGAAGTTAAAATCACTAAAATTTTTCTTTATGAAAAATTACAAAGCTTTTCGGTTGTTAGATCATATCAAGTGAATGTTAAAAAAAAAAAAAAAAAAAAAGTAAAAATACGAAGTGAAAAAATATTAATTTTAGATTACACAAAAATCAGCAAAATGAAAAACAGTACTAATGGAATAATCTAACAGCGAATGTGGTAAATAACACAATCCAGTGTCATTAAATAAATATTTTATTCATAAAGTATTATATAATTTCTTACCTTAATCAGGTTTCCTAATTTGAAGAATGTCTTTTTTTTTTATTTTTATTTTTAAAAAATCACTACATTCCACATTCTTTAAATTTCTTAATTGGTCTGTGTTTTAATATTGTTTCACAATTAAAAGGAGGGGAAAAAAAGTCAAAATGTGTGCAAAGTTAAAAAAGAAAAAAAAGTATTTGAAAACACTCGTATAGCAAATGAAACGGACTCAGTTCGCTACTTGGATTTGTTCATGGACAGGTTACTTCGCGTGGTCCAGAAAAAGAAAATTGCGATTAAAAATCATGTCTAAACTTGAATGTCAAAAGAAATCTATATTTAACACTCATTGCGCCGATCTGAAAGTATGGAATCGAGCTGTACGGTACCACATATAAAAGTAATCTATTATAGATACAACAATAACAGTCGAAAATACTCCGCACAATCATGTCCGCGCCGATATACGTCTCAAATTTAAAATTTCACACCGACCTTTTTATACCATCTATTCAAGAAACGTACGCTGAATAGTATAAGGAATTTTTTGAGAAACTACAAAATAGTGCAGATCCAAACATAATAAGCCGATTGTATACGATCACGTTTACGGACAATCCTCAGCGACGATTGAAAACCAGAAAATGATGTCGCGACGCCTTTCCTTTTACCTGAATAATTTGAAGAACCAAAGGACAGAACCGATTGTGATTACAAGGAGTCGAGCGGAATTATATGAAGGATCAGTTAGGTAGAGCTTGAAGAAGACTTTAAGAAGAATAATGCAAGATTATTTTATCGAACTTTCAAAAGTAATATAATCAAATATCAATCGGCCAATTTGTGTTTCAAAAATGAAGAAGGAAAACATAACTGTGAATTGCTAGCGAGACATTTCGATAGACTACTAAATTTTAAACAACCCAGAAGGACGTTTCCGAAACAAAAAACCAAATTACAAGTTTCTGAAGTCAACGTCAAATTCAACAAATTATTCAGGAGTTGAAGAACAATAAAGCGTTATGAGAGGATAAGATAATTGGAGAAATACTGATGAATGCGGATTCTAAGATAATCTAAATACTACAACAAAAAATTCACGAAATATGGTAATCAGAAAATGTACCTGATGATTGGAAAATGGCGTTAATTCGCCCACTTCATAAAAAAGAGGATAGACTCGTGTTAATAATTACCGATGAATATCACACTTCTGTCAGTAGCTTATAAAAACCTTTCAAAAACGATGCAAAGTAGATTGAAATATTTTTTTTTCTTTTAGTTGCCTCGCTAAAGTTAGCATTAAACATCATGTATGACAGAGTATATATCTATTCATTTAGTGTAGTAACGTGTTCTCCAATGAGACTCAACCTTAATTGTTACATTATGTGTAATGGTAGTTTCCTTATCTACGTGTCTGTTGAAGGTTATCATTAATTAAGCCTGTTGCTAGCGGATTCCGGTGCGATTTTTGCGCACGTTTCACTGTATATTCTTATTACATCTTTCACAGTTTCTATTTTTAGCTCTCTATATATGTCATCATTTCTAAAAATATACCAAGATGCGTTGATCACAATACCTATAGATTTTGGTTGGAACCTTTCAATTTTTAGAAATATTTGAATATCTCATAGTTTAATACCGTGTACGACCATACTGGCTTAAAGATAGTTTTGTACAATAGTAATTTGTTCTGTACGGATAACGGCGATTTTCTCCCAATAAGCCATACTTACGAAATTGAATGTCTAATAGCTTTCGCTTTATATTAATATGTCTTCGCCAAGTTAGTTCTTTATTTAGGTGCATTACCAGGTATTTTACACAATTAATGGCTTGCAGTTGTTTACTATTGACAGTAATTGACGGTGCATTATGTTTGTATTTTGTAAACAGTATTATATACTGCGATATTGTTTCATTAAGACTTGTCTATCATTTCTTAGTCTATTTCTCAATCATATTTACATTATTCTGCTACAGTAGTTGAGTTGCTTCTAAAGAATTCTTGCTTATAGATAGTATAGCCGTACCATCAGCAAATGTAGTAGCGATAGTGCTTTGACAGATCGGCAAGTCAGCTATAAATAGGATTGGAATATAAAGTAGACGAACAATTCGTAGAATATACTGTAGGCTGGTTTTTAGAAAAAGAACATCTTGTCCGGGGAACTAATAATGAAATATAGAATACAAAAACATAATCGCAACTTGTTCCGATTTTAAGAAAACTTACGATTCTGTAGATAAAGAAACGTTATTTAACATATTAAATGAATCGGATTTAGATAATAAACTTAAATTGCCTTCATTAAGCAAACATTGACAGTATCAAAAATTTAATTATTAATTATTGTAATATAATAAATAGACAAATAAAATAAAGTATCAAAATAAGAACAAGAGTAAGACAAGATGGATTATCTCTATTACTATTCGAAACAAATGAATATTTTAAAAGAACAAACGAAATAAGTAAGATTACACGTTTCTTTCGAAAAAAAAAAAATATATATATATATAGCTAACATCAGAAAAGCTTCGAAATATATGAGAATAAAACAGGCGACAATTCAAAATAGTAACGATGTTCAAGCGATACAGCCAAATGCGTTGGACAAGGAAACGAATATATTAATAATTTCTAGTTCTTATACGTATTCGGATCTTATTTATCTGATCCGTTTATTAATTTCAATTGTTGCATTCATTGTCTGATAAATTTCTTCAAATATCTGTATATTATTTATATGTTTTATATATATATATATATATATATATATATATATATATATATATATATATGTATGTTTTTTTATTTTACGCGCTTATGGTGTTTATTACACTCTCTCATATATATATATATATATATATATATATATATATATAACATCTAGAGATCTTTATTTAAAAGTGTAACCAATGAGTTTATAGTTTTTGAGCTTAATTTACAGTATGTAGAAAATTTTTATGTAATCGTTAAATCAAACGAAACAAATCCCCCCCAATGCATTTCCTTGTTGTAAATATAAAAGAAAATGACGACGACCCTAATCATTATTTTTACCTTTCCTGATAGGTTGTTACGAATATGTTGACTCAGTTAAGAGATATGTACGGTATATCAAGATCATTGTATGATATGACAAATAAGCCACCTGGAACCATTGAATGGGAATAAATGAGTCTAAGCTTTTTATTGTTCTTATGATATATATATATATATATATATATATATATATATATATACACATCAATTTTTTGTGTATGTGCGCGCGCGCACGTGTGTGCATGCAGCATGAAATATCTAAGTTGAAATCGACGTATTTCGACTACATAAAATTGGTCACTCATATTTGTATTTATTTATACACGCGTATATATATATATATATATATATACATCAATTTTTTGTGTATGTGTGTGCATGCAGCATGAAATATCTAAGTTGAAATCGACGTATTTCGACTACATAAAATTAGTCACTCATATTTGTATTTATTTATACACGCGTCCATAAGTGTAATTTGGTCGTATTTTTAATGATGATCAACAGGTAATAAAGTAATAAATCAGCATCTATGTTTTTTCATAAACCGGATATATTTTAAATAAATCGTGTATTTTCATCAGTTATAACAACAACGAAATTTATCATCTACACGTACCGAAATCTAGAAAGTTCTTATCGTGCATCGCGAAACACGTATTAATAAGGTTACTAAAATAACAAATCTTAAAAAAATAAAATTGCGGTGGATGGGGGACCACTACCAAAATATCGAAACTAAAGTCGATATAAATAAGAACAAAATGAGATATTACCGCGTACACGTATAAAATATAATAAATATATAAATTAAATTAAATTAAACGGTGTCCTTCGGTAATGTAATATAATACAAAATTACACGCTACGCGCTATAACAATACGCGTTCAATTCTTGTTTTGTTTATTATATATTTTTTATATCTTAATTGTAAGCTAGTACATGTATAATCTCTCTCCTATGTTATTTATAATTGGATAAGTGTTTAGCTTGCGGCTGTTAAAGAATTTTATTAGTTTTGTTGATTTATTACCTAGCTGTACATAAGGTAATTTTAAATCCCTATCCATTCAATCTATCCCAGTCTAAAACGGAACTTTTAGAATAATTCCGCAGCATTTGTTTTGTAAGCGTTTCCAATTTATTCAAAATTAGAGCAACTTGTACCGTTAAATAATAATACTTTGAAATATAATAATCAATCGTCTATTAAGTAGGCTTTTAAAACGACAAAGAATAAAACATTCCCGTGGTTTAGCGTTACTTTTATTTCATTTATATAAATTTATTATTATTATCGTTATTTCCAAAAAAAAAAAAATTATCCGTCTCGTTAGTTTCGTATTTTAATTATAAATTTCAATTTTAAAAAATCAAATCATTTTATACCCAAAATACATCTTACTCTGTAAACGAATAAACGACTCTAAAAATTCTCAACAAAATCATACGAATGTAATTATAATTTTATTATAACGCAGAAATTAATTACTTGATGAAGTTTTAATCTCAAAAAAAAAAAAAAAAAAAAAAAAAAATTAATTTAACTGATCTATATTCTATTCGTACGATTCGGTGCGGAAAGACTGCTTACAACATTGCATCCGGATTACGTATCCATGTCAGCGTTAGTCCCCTGAAAAATTTCGCATGCTGCGATGATGTTTTCGCATTGGCGTGAAATACTTTAGCCGCTATAAAACCATTGTCTGGAGTATATTCCATGTTCAATCTCCATGTGTTAACTTTAATAATTCGACGTTAAAAATAATATTCAAATTGGCCGGCGGAATTTCCGAGAATGCGATCGGTTTCGAAATTGATGGAATATTTTTACCGATAATAAATCGAATGATACGGCCTATCATTATACAGATTGAAAAGTTCGTTCGTTGGATGCTGAAATATTGAATTTTAACCTTCTTAGACGTATTTAGAACGTAATTACCCGCAGAATTATTAACGAAGTAATTCCCTCTGCGATGCGTATTGAAATCACCGGTAATGACATTAGCCCGAGACTGTAGTAGTTGCAAAATATCGCCATGTACAACGCTAGCCGTGGGCTACTATAATCGGAGTACATTACTATTGTAAAAAAATATTCGAGACACGAACATTAAACGGGTAATTTTCGAAAAAAACTTTCATTACTCCGCTTTTTGCGTTTAGGTCATCTACTATATCTCTATAGTTGCTTTTCTGTATAACGGTATATATACACAAATACACATCATCATTATCATAATTATCATCATCATCATCATCATAGTTCGCGCAAGTAGAATGCTAAACCATTACGAAACGAGATCAACATATATGTTATATCGACTTCTACATGTCAATTTCCTCGTTATGTAATTAATGTCATTCACAACTATTTAGCAAGCAGATTATTTTACATTACCATAAACGAGTTAACTATGAAAATATGCTCAGCCGGGATTCCTCAAGGTAGTATTTTTTCGGTTTACTTTGTTCTTATCTGATTTCCCTAATCTGCCTGATGTTCAGATTGCTACGCGGACGACACAGCTGTTCAATTGCTCATTTTCAGCTAGATTGTAATTTTCACTGAAAGTGAAAAAAAAAAAAAACCCAACGACAATAGAATTTAATCGTTTTATACCGGGAAAAGCTGAAGTGAAATTTACCACGATATGATGAATAATCGAATTTAATTCTACCAACTGATGGAAAAAAATTAATTTATCCGAGGAATTAATTGTTTATATAATTTGTTTCGTAGGATTCGGACATTCGCTAAAATAAATGAATAATAATGATAATGTTTATCATCATATTCAAGAATAACGAATTGATGAAACGTAAATGTTCGAGAAATGGCCTATATTACTGGTTGAATGTATAAATATCACTATTTAGCTTTTCGTTTGCGTAACATTTTTTTTTCCCCTACAAAAATATTTGATCTCTGAAAAGTTTCATATTTTAGTAAATGTCTCAAAAAATAATAATAATAATACTCTTTAGCGTATAAAAATTCAAACAGTTCATGTAATTCAATCAACATAGTTTAAAAGTTTAAGAGAAGTTTATACTTATAAAAGTTCCATTGATCCCTATCTTATAATCTACAGCAATATTGGTAAATTTTTTTCAACATTTATTAAAAGGAAAATAATAAAATTTTCGTGTAACCGATTTTGTCGTACGTATCGATCAAAGTTAAACCTGACCATTGAATATAGAATAGACGAAATTATGCAATGTTCTGACGCTTCGGCATTGCCAAGTTAGAATACAAAAAAAAAAACCCAATGTGAAATGTGGCCAAACTATCTCTCAAATTTACGCTGTTCAAGCAGGGGTTCCACAAGAAAGTATTATGTGGGTCCTTATTTGTACTCGTATAGTGTTTATACTGCAGATGTACCGGTTAATAAAAATACAGCGTTATGCAATTTTTCTGACAACGCATGCATTGTCATCCGATTCTGAGCTGTATCTAATACATTTTAAGACCATTTAATTCACCCTTGATTAATCAGATGGAGAATCAAGATTAATCAAACTAATAGCAGCCGCATTACTTTTACTCTATGTAAAAAGCTCTCAGTCCATCTAGAAGCCATCCTCCAAAAATTAACCATGTTAAATACCTTGATTTGTGTCTTGATACAAAGCTTACCTGGAGTCAACACATTAGTAATAAAATGTAGAATATGCGGATATGGTTTGCTCAATTGCCTTTTTAGAAAACAGTCAAAACTATCGGTTGAGAACGAACTATTGTTATACAACTCGGTCATAAAACCGATTTGGATCTACGACTTTGAACTATATGGGACTGCTTAGCTAACATCCGGCGCTTACTGTCAATAGAATCGAAAATCTTACGTCAGATTATAGACGTTCATTGATACGTGTCAAATCAATCTATCCGACCAGCTGTTTCAGAAGTAGCCAAAAAAAAAAAGGATACAAGCTCTTAAATTTTACAAGTAACAACTCGTAATATGCCAGACGCTTCATCACGTCGGTTGAAGAGAAATTGACCGAGAGATAACCTTAAAACTTCCTCCTCTCATTTCTGCTTGATATGTCCCTCGAGTTATGTTCAATGAACCATCAACAGTATCTGATTCCTAGTCCTTCATCCTATTTACATATTGCACTGTGTGCAGATTGTAAATGGAAAAATAAAAATAAAATGAATTTTTACACTACTAACATTCAATATCGATGAAATATTACTAATAAGTAAACGTAGATATCCTGTTGGTATCAGAAACTTGTTTAACTAACAACATTTTTATCGAAATACTTCGTTATACTGTTCCTAACAACATTCTGATAGGATTGCACATTAACATTGAGGGGAACGTTTATCGTATTGGAAACATTGAAATGGATAACTTTACAGGTAATTCGAGGAAACCTACCATTCAAAAAAATAAATATTTCGGTTCAATGTAGTAGTTTCATCTGGTCAATGTTTTCCTAAATATATAATAAGACAAAAATAGTTCAACATATACTTTTAGAATTTTCGAAGAAAATTATTTTATTTCGGACGTAGACGGAATAATTGTGTCAATTTCATCTACGTACTCGTAATAAATTTTACTAGTGGTATAATACCGGCTTATTAATTTACCTTCAGACTGGCATAATACAACTGGAACAAATATGCTAAATTATTAATATTGCACATAACGAAGATTTTTGGAAATATCTTGGCGTTCAGTCGAAAAATTTTTCGGAAGGGTACGTATAAAATAAAGACCTATTTAGTATCACTAATATATATATATATATTTATTATTGAGCTTCCATACAGTTTACTCATATATATATATATATATATATATATATATATATATATATATATATATATATATATAAAATGAAAGTATACGTGGATATTTTAAAGAGCTAAGAGAAATACAATATTTATTGGGAACGGAACTTTAAAGCCATGAAGAGCTCGATAAAAAGCAAAATTACTATAATGAGAACATTCAAGAATAACACGGTCCGCATCGGGCACTAAATGTATATCCATAAGATGTGAGTAATTAGGACTAACAAGTTTCAACGTAGTAGTGAAGACTGAATGCGACTACTGCCGAGTGTCAGTCGACAAATGGCAGTAATAAAATCCGAGATTTTGATCGTTTCAACTTGAATATTGTACAATCATGGATTAGTAGGTATGTCTGAATAAATTTACAATGCCTTGCAGTAAATGGATCAGATCGTAAATTTTACCACTATTCTTTATGTATAAATTTAATGTACGCTATGAGATGTATAGGAGGTGTATAAAACAAGAATGTTCCTAATATAACCGTTGAAGAGGCTAATTTGATCAGCTAGATTATTGTCGTGTATTAAGCCCGGAGATCCGAACAAATTTAACCGCCATTCCGAGCGAGTTTAATTGGCATGTGTAATTAGAATTTTTTTTTTTTTTTTGTAAATAATTGACGGTAAACGAAAATACTAATAAATTATTACGTATACCTTCAGGCAAGTTTCGACGCTATAAATTCAAACATATCTATTACGATCTAGAGAGTACCAATAACCAAATAATACTAGTACAACAACTACGACCTTAGTCGAATGTTGTTTAATTCGAATCAATAAAATCAAATATTTATACATACGTTGAAATATATTACTAATAGTCGAATGGGGAAACAATTTCTACTGCTAACGGTGTGAAATACTTGGCATTATATTTCGGATAAAAATCAATTTACCGAAGAAAACGTAGTATTAAGAAAAAACAATAACACGCGACGGTTGATCATTTAAAATTACGCGCAGCCAATGTACAGCTGTTATATAATTCAGTTTGAAGACGATAGAATAAAGTTTCGTGAAATAATAAGTAAATCAAATGTGTCGCAATAATGTAAACAGTTCATAAGTTATTACATCTGGAGAGATCTACAGATAGCGTAAGAAATGAATGTCAACTTGATGGAATAATACATGTCGAACATAGAAATTTACGTGCCAGAAACGGCTTAACATAAAATCGATTAGAACGACTAGTATATTCGGAATACATACATCAAACATGATCAGACAGAAAACACGCTTGCCTATATCATAAAACATGGATATTATGAAGTGTGTATTCGATAAACGTAACCGGTGAAGATATGCGGAGAAACCACCAATTGGTAGTATATTTACTGTTTTAAATAAACAGATTCCAATCTGGATGAAAAAATCCTGTGGCCATTAAAACAAAATAAAAAAATAAAAATAAAATAAACAGGTTGCGAGCATAAACGAATAATAAAAAAAAAGCATAATAATTCGCTCGTGGTTACTATACGATAATTTAATTTCATCACCATCGCTAGGTGGTGCAACAGTCCGAGGACCGGTTCGCCCTTATGCTTATCTTTTCCATTCGTATCGGTTATTGGTCATTCTTTTCATTTACGAGTAACCGGAGCAGGCGAAATCCATCTTCAAGTTATCTATCCAGCTTAATTATAGTATACTTAAGATAAAGAAACTTGTTAAAATTCTTACAAAATTTAATAATTTATGTCTGTTGTATGTAGTTTTATGCTGG
The DNA here is from genome assembly GCA_032883995.1 of Coronaproctus castanopsis. Taxonomy (NCBI): domain Eukaryota; kingdom Metazoa; phylum Arthropoda; class Insecta; order Hemiptera; family Monophlebidae; genus Coronaproctus; species Coronaproctus castanopsis. Next base: position 28,047,400 of record CM065054.1, read on the forward strand.
TTTCATTTTTAAGTGCATCTAGGCTGAAATTTACAAAATATAATACTGACTAAATGCATTATAGTGGAATATGAAAAATTTCAAAACATGACACTATTTATTAATGTTTATCGAAATATTCAATAATATTACTAAAACATACATTTAATTTGCTATAAAAATCTACAATATAAATACGCGTTTTTTATTTTTTAATTCATACAATAATTTTCAAACTAAAAATAATTTTAAACATTTCTGTTACACCCTAATTTCTAATTAATTTTTTAATCGACTCGAAGTAATCGATAATTGTTGCCCCAACTTTATACATTTAGCGTCTGTTTTAGTTTTCCTTTTTATACGGCGTCTTTATGGTTTTAGAGTTTTTATCTTAACGGTTGTTTTAAAAACATAATTGTTATCTTAGTATAGTAACGTTTGATTGCTTATGATAAATATACGTGTATTTTAATATATTTTAGTTAATTCATTAAACAAAATGACATCATCATCTAGATATGATTTATCGGCTATTAAATTAGAAGCTCATCGCGCTATTTTGAAGTTTTCACAAAGAGGTCTTTTTTGTGCGGCTGAATGGTAATATAGTACATAATATAATTTATATATATATATATATGTATGTATTTATATAAAAGTATAAAAATTATGTTAAAATTGCAGGTTATCTCAACTCTGTTATGCCTTAAAAGACGTACGCCTTACAGATCCTCCATTGGAATGGAAACAACCTGCCGTGAAAGAATTAGAATATGACAAGTATAGTTTAGCATTTTCTTATTTCTCCGATCAACAATACGAAAGGTAATGATGTTTATATGTTTTGTTTAATAAGTGCGTGCCGTGTTTCGATTGCAGTATAGTTATTACGCATATACACTATGAAGTAATAGTGTTTAATTTTTATATTTAGGTGCGCTTTTTACTTGAAAAAGACCAAATCTCGAGCATGTCGATTTTTACAATATTACTCTACATTTTTAAATTTGGAAATGAAGAAAATGTCTCGTCTAGATTATTCACACATATTTGAAACCGAGTCCGAAGATTCAGACTACGTTGTTGGAATGACAAAGTTATATCATAAAATAAAACAGGAATATCTTATCTCTAACTTCGACGGTTTTCAATTATATGTGTATGGGTTGGTACTAAAAAGATTAGCGTTGGAGAATGAAGCTAAATCTGTTTTAATTGAAGCTGTACACGTTTTACCGATTAATTGGAGTGCTTGGATTGAATTGTGTACTGTTATATCTGATAGAGAAGATGTAAGTAAACCGTTTAAAAAAATTCTAATGCACGTATATTAATTAATTAGCATTTTCATAACATTATTGCGTGTTTTACATTTTAAAAAAAAAGTCTGTTTAAATTATCTCGTTAAAAATTTCTGAATTATTCATTTTGTCGAATCTAAAAAATTGAGCTTTTACAGTTTTGTACGGATAATAAAAATGCGTCAATTGTTATGGCAATTTTCTTTTTTCATTCAGCGGCAGCTATATTTCTGTATAACCCGAATAAATATCTATGTCATTGATTATGCTATAAGTTATTATTAGTAATATTGTAAGTCTAAATGTGTCTTAGGTTCAATCTATAAAATTACCGAACCATTGGATGCGAGATTTCTTTTTTGCGCACTTATTCCATGAATTACACCTCGATGAAGATGCAATAACTATCTTTAAAATGTTAATATGCAATGGCTTCGATAATTTTGTGCACATATACGCCTATTTGGGATGTAGTATGTATCACTTGAATGGCGGTATGTTCATATAACTTATTTACTTTTTCTTTTTTTTGCATACGCGATAATTATATATATATATATATAAATATATATACATATATATATATATATATATATATATATATATATATATATATATATATATAAAACATCTATCCGGAATGAAAACTATAATATTTATTTCATTCGAATGAGGTAAATTTGAAACATTAATGAACGACACGGAATAAATTATTTTCCAGACATGCAAGCTGCCTATGATGTATTTAAAATAGCACGAAGACTTCAACCGACTAATTTCGTTGGTATGGATATATTTGCCAAACTTTTGACTCGGCGCGATATTGATGGAATAAATTTAAACGGATTCGACAGTAATGTTAGTGAATTGGCTCAGCTAGCGGTAGAAGCTGCGGAAAATAATATTCTTCAATATGAAACGCAGCTTATCATTGGTAAATTTATGAATTAAGTCAAAAATTATATACACACATATATATATATATATATATATATATATAAAATTATTGCGGATCCTACTAAATTGTACGCCATCGTGACTGCCTATCGTCAGTTCACTATACCGTTGTTAATTTTTATGCACACTTCTTGAGATTGATCTAGAAGAAAGGAAGCGCATTAAAATAATTAGGATGAATAATAGTACAGTATTTGCGAAAACTGAATTAAAAAATTATAATAAAGGTGCGGAAATAGCATTGTATATTTAAAATATATATAAATGAAATCTATAGTTACATCAGTAAGAACGTTTCCATGACTAGTTTTCTGGTTAAATATTCCGTCGCTATACACCTTAGATATACATTGTACATTAGTGTTTACGGTAGTGATGTAACATCCGCATCCGTTGTTTAAAGAAAATATATGCGCATGTATCCACGTATAATTTTATCGCATAGAAGCCTAGAATAAAATAAAAATATATATTTATATTTTTCGTTCCGTGTTTTCGCGAAGTTTGATGGATACGCCATTTCTTAACGAGTTCGAAACATCTCATTTGATGAACGTTTATTTTATTAAATCATTTCCAAAACCCCTTTGTCCACAAATGTCGAGAACGGTTTATTTGGTTGATATTTTTCTTTACTGGTTAACAGGTTGAATATTGTAATTTGGTCCTGTTCGAATGATATGACGCCAATTTCAGTTCTTCGACTAAATTTAATAGTTCCGGCCGCTATTTCATTATTAAGAACTTCATTGTTTTTTTTTTTTTTTTTTTTTTTTTGTTAGTCTACAGGATTTTATAATAACTCAAACGACCCGATACGTTTCTCCAAAGCGACGTTCAAAATAATCAGCCTTCACTACTATAGAAAAAAAAAAAAAAATTAAAAAGACAATTGTAAAATTCTTGAATTCTCCTCTTGTTACTGTTCATTTTTGAAAGCGCTATTCTCGATCGTTTTATTCCTTAGAGAATTTTCTTGCACGTAGTGCAACTGTCATTGCCCAGATATTTCAAAAAGTGTGCAACCGTTCTACTTCCGTTTCACTCATCATTAATTTACCGTATATTTGGAAAAACGTATTACTTTCATTTTGTCACTGTTAATCGTAAGCCATCTCACTATGATCGCAAGTTTGTTTTATGATTATTTGCAATTTGTTGACAATAATTAGGCTACGATCTGCGTATGTTATTATTTACGATTGCATTAACCTTAATCCGGTCATCATTTTCATTCCCTTAATATCGCTACGGCACGAACATTAAAGAGTAGGGGAGATAGTCTTGTCGAACTATTTATCTGCCCCTTCTGACGATGCGCTTCTTAATGCAGCCGTTTGTTTCCAGTAAAGATTCTTCAAGGTCGTCGATATAAACAGGGGATGATTTTAACATATTAATTTTTCACGTTTTTATGCAGTGAGAGTAACGAACACATATATACGACGTTGTGCAAGTTACTTTACAAGACTTCACGAGTGCTCGTGTCACTTTAAAACCGAACTGTATGCTATCTGCTTTACGCACCATCCTTTTCTATATTCTAGTATGTGTTATATGCGACAGTATTTTCAGAGCGTGCGACGTCAAACTTATTAGTCAACAGTTGTTGCATTTCAGTGACCTTGTTTTTTACGTGTATTCTATCTGGACCGATTGCGATATTGTTTTTCTGCCGTTTGACGTCCTATATTATTTCATTCTACAATTCTTACGAAGAGATAACAAGTATTATAAATTCGTATTTTTACCCAGATATAGATAAAACCGAAATAAAATGTTCATAGACAAACGCAAAATTATATCAGAATAGTGAATAAAGTACTAATAATATTTTACGAGACTACCAATTTGTATTCGGCGGCCCAAAATTATCTACTACTGCACAACTCGTCAGAGTTTTCGAAACCGTCCTTTTTGCAAAACGTATTGACAGGTACGTCACTATAAATGATTACACAGCATAATACAATGGAATGACTAAATTAAATATATCGGCGGAGTAAGTCTGGATAAAAGATTAAATTTCTCTGTTCGTATTCATTATGTATGAAACGTTACATAAATTATTATCCCGCGCTTACTTTATACTTCTCCAGTCTAGTGTTAGCAAAAGTAATATAAACAACTTGCAAGGAAATACAAAATCACTGCCTCCGCAACATATTCGATTGACCCAAATATTTCACAGTATCCGCTATGCGTGCTATTCTCCCTTTTATCGTCTACAGTGCGAGATCGTTGAAAATCGTGCTTTAAAATTTTAACATCTATACGGAACCTCTGATATGGATATTTTAAAAAGCATCGAGGACTAATCCATCACTAAGCCTTACGTGGTAGAAATACAAATATAGATAAACATATTTTATTAACGCAAATTTTATTTTTAATTTTTTAGTTTATATCTATATTATATTTCTGCGCTTATGCACTTCGTACACTTTCGATTGATAAATTAATTTTTATTTAATTTTTCCCACAAAAGTTAAACGTGTTTTTTTTTTTTTTTTTAAATAAAAACGCAACAGTTATTTCTATACACGTGTGTGTGTGTATACTCGTTTAAAGCGTTACGAATATCGTATAAATAATCATTATTTTTTTCCCTTACTCGTTACTATTTTAAAGTAAATATTTTCTCGATTATAATTCGTTTTAATATCGCGCGTTTGTATGTTAATGCGTATTTTGTGATTGCACGGACATTTAGATAGTTTATCATTCATAAATATAAATGCATTAGAAAAATCAGAATATAATGTTTACGGTAAATTATTTTTATTATTTTATGATTCAAAGGAAATTATTATTCGTACCGAAATGAATCAGCAGAAGCGATTGTACATTTCAAATATGCCATTAAGATAAATCCTTACGTTAGTACCGCCTGGACATTTTTGGGTGAAGAAATGATGATAGTGAAAAATCCATCGGCTGCTATTTTAGCATTTCGCAGATCAGTTTGTATGTATTTATTTAGAAACATACGTGTAAAAATACTTATATTATATATATATATATATATTATATGTACTAGAATTTACCCACAGCTTCGTCTGTGTAATTATTTTTTTAATACAATATCGCTGTCTCTGTCTTTTATTACACGAATGCAACTATTCCATAAAGGGTCGATGATAAGATATTTTATACACGGTCTTTGACAGTGATACCGCTGTTTCTTCCTTTTGTTATAATTTCTGTCCTATCTGTGATATCAATGTGAAGCAAAGCTTAGCAATATAGGCTATAGACTGTGCGAATTTCATAATTATTGCTTTAATAATTTTTGTATTAAAACAGAACAAAGAGACAAAAATTAAAAAAAAAAAAAATAGATTTTCTGTTTATGTGTGATAAAAATAACCTAATGCAGTGATTATAATGAAAATATTCGCAAATCACAGTCAGACATTACAGTTTATATATATATATATATATATATATATATATATATATATATATATATATATATATATATATATATACGTGGATACAGAACGTAACGCAGTGATATAACCTTACTACAGTTGAACTGTTCCGAAGCATATTAGATAGAAAAATAATTGGCAAAATGTTGGCTGACATTCGGTATCGGACTGGTGATAATTATATATTAACGGAATATTATATAAAATGATTAAATTTCAATTTCCAATACTATATATTAAATTAATACAGTCGTACCTAAGCAACAAAAAATTCTATGTTATAACAACTATGAAGTATCTTCTATGAAAGATCAAAGTATAATGATCTTTCCGACATACCTTTTGTCAAAACTGCATTATATGCCGATGACCTAACGTTATACTGTTCTCCGTATTGATTTATTTATAATCGATTACACAAAAGCGAGAAATATTACTTTTAAATATTAGAGAAGATGGAAATTAATAAATGCGTATAAATCCGAAGGAATTATTTTTATATTTTTACTAGAAGACATTCACTACCTCTGCCTGAAGTAAATATTAATCTCAAATTCCATAGTCAAAAGAAGTACGTATTTAGGTGCAGTTCTTGACGGAAAATTAACATTTAATGAACATAATAAATATGCGATAGACAAAGCCCGCAAAGTAATGCACGCATTTATTCCAAGATTAAGCTTGTCTTGTACGATCTAAAGCTTCAGATAGTCCAAAATTATTGTTGTATAATTATATTAAACGCTACCCGTTATACAGAAATTTCATATTTACACGGGCAAACAAAGCTTCATCGATCAATTTATTAACAAAATTGCAAACATTTCTTCGATAATTGTTCCATTCGTCGCGATAAATTAATATCATTTATCGGCAACTATGATATGGTACATCTGCGTGCACGATATACTAAGTAACTTCGACTAAAATTACTATTATCTTATTATGTGATTTATTGATAAGTATCGATTATAAATTGTAATTATCCGATTTACGGGTTAACTTAAGTATTTTTCTCTCTCATTTTAGCAGTTTGCTTTTTTTATTTTGTCGTTTTTTTTTCTGTATTTCTTTTTGATCAGATTTATACCGAATATTAAAAATTTAATTTATTATTAAGTTAAAATTACTATTTGTCGAGGTAAGAACTTGGTCAGTAATTTTGTGAAAAGTAGGTTAATTAATGAAATAAAGTTTTTTTTTTTTTTTATTCTTTTATTAATACATGATTTCCGGATAATTTTCAAATTATACCGAGAAACGAGGCATAATAGTTTCGACATTATTCCAACTCGAACAGATGTTAATGCTGTTAAAATAGAACGATTTTTATTATTTTCTCAAATTTACTTCTATAATTTTCTCATAATTAAGTCAAAATTCCGAACTATTAATTTATATAATGAATCTATTACCTCATCTTGGCAGATGTTTTTATTTGTACGCGTGAAATGAGATCGATTTGAATCAAAACGTATCGAGTATTTCATAGTAAGGCGTTTACGTATAATCAAAATTAAATGATTACGGAATTGATGAAATGTGACCAATTAGTATATACACTAGTGATTCTTCTCATTTTATAAGGTTCGCAAAAATCGACAGAAAAAGTTATCAATACCTATCTCTCTAAAACTGGCATTTAACGAACATTTAAAATCATATAAAAACAACGATAATAAGCCATTATATAGTAAACGTTGTGAAGAATTTAAACGTGAACTTAATAATGTTAACCAAAACTACAATATTTTACATATAGGAAAGAACATTAGAAATAAAATTAAGAAATAAAAATAATTTATTAAGCGTATTAATTAAATTTGACGATGAATTAGTTTAAAAGACCATATTACGAGTATATTTCATGTTTAGCGTTTAGTGTGGATAATTGTAAGTTTGACAAATATCTGTCTTGAACTAGTTGCGGTAGATTTCTCGTATATTACCTTTTTGTTAGTATATATTTTAATTTTTTTTATATAATGTGGAATGTAGTGATTTAAGAAAAAAAATCAATTGAAAAATTAGTTAAATCGCTAACATTTATTTTCTTGCGAAAAACAAGCTTTTCGGCATTTACGCCATTATCAAGTGACAACAATTTTTTTTTTTTAATCATAATTTTACGAGTGTAAATTAAAAATAATTACTTAAAAATATCTGACGGTGAAACTATATTCCGTAAAATGTTATTCTTCTTGTCTGTTCTGTTATTAATTTATTTTTTGAATTTTTGAAATTGAATATATTAACGTAAATATATTTGTTTACTTGATTTTTTTTTTTTTTATCTTGTATGATTTTGCCGTTATAACGTTCAAATCGAAAAAGAAGTAATGGAAAGCAAACAGAAAGAAGAATGGAATGCGCATAGTATTAGACTTCAGGATAAAGTAAAATCTGAAACTATTAGAAGACAAACGATGTTCGAAGATATCGGTAAAAGGGTAGCAATGAACAAGTGGTCATGGGCCGGACATATTGGAAGACAACCTGATGGAAGGTGGACAAATGAACTGGTAGTATGGAGACCATATACAATGGAAGAAGAAATAAAGGACGTCCAAACAGAAGATGGACCGATGACATTGTTAGAACGGCGGAAAAATAGTGGCTTCGGAAAACTCAAGATAGAGGAAGATGGAAAATATTAATGGAGGCCTACATCAAATCAACGTTTACGACGATGACTTGAGAATAACTACTATAAGATATATATATTTTTTCGATGGTTCTACCATCTTTTTGCCAAAATTAACGAGATAATTCGCATAAGATATATATTTTGTTTAACGGCTATTCTGTGAAACCTTTTGCTCGAAATTAAGTAATAATTATTTTTTTCCCCCCGTTTTATATATAGTTCATAGACGAAACGATTACGTCGCCTTGTTCGGTTTAGCTCAAGCTCACGAAATAAATCGTATACCGTTATTCGCGTTACACTATATCAAGAAAGTGTGCGTTATATGTCCCGAACAACCGGAGTACATAATGTGGATGGGTGAAATGTATGAAAAATTGGACAATATTTCATCGGCTATTAAATGTTACGACGTAGTAAAAGGAATGAATCAAAGTGATCCGTTATGCATAATACGTTTAGCGAGGTAAATTTTCATCGTAAATAATTTGTCGTTTTTATTTTCATTTAAAATGTGGTACTACGAATTTCATTATGTCGAGTATTTATCTGGGTATCGATTTTTCACGTACGTGTTGCGCGAGTTAAGCTATTCTTATCCGATTGTTCCCTGCGACTCGTTTCAAGTCAACCAACAGTTTAGCGAGATCTACCCCTGTTTCTTTTCTTGTCAATTGGCCACCATTCCAGCATACGTGTTTTGTCTATATGTTATCAGTTCTTCTGGCTATGTGTCCGGCCCTTCTCCAATTTATTTTCGCCATTCGCTCCACAGCAAATGAATTAACGGGGTAATTAATAATTATTAAAATCTTCCACGTCGTGTGGTTGACTACATTTATAATAAATAGATAGAGTAATAATTATTAAAATCTTCCACGTCATGGCCTTTTATAATAAAATAATTAAAATGAACGCCTGTTAATAATGAATCCGGTAGATTAATATTTATAATCGATTTAATTATTGGACTTTATTTCGTTATTAATAGCTTCGATCGTGATCGCCACTTTGCGAAGAATTATATTTTTTAATTTGTCAATTTTAACTTTAGTCCTAATCATCGATAATTATGTTGTTGTTGTTTTTTTATCGGTTATTATCATAAATTGACGACACTTACCGAATATCGAAATTATGTAATCGAGTAGTCAACCTATCGTACAATCGATTTATATTAACATGAAAATGTCAAGTTTGTCGACTACTATTTTATTCGTTTTATCCGTAAACATTTAAATACATAAGTTTAAATATTGCAATATATGTGAAACAACAATGCAAAATGTACGAAAATTATAAAAATATATATGTATGTTATATATGACGTGACCTAGAGAAGACGGATGGATTATTTTTTTTTTTTAAATAACTCAAAAACTAATCGACCAAAATTTTTGAATGAAATTTTATTTAAAAATAGTAAAATTAGCTTACAATCATTTGTGGAACACACAATATCGTTCACATGACCGCCATTTGCAACAATACATTCATTCAGTCTGTACAAAATGACTTTTTCGAGCGTATGAATTATTGACATTTCAGAAATCCGAATTTTTAGGTCTTTCAAATCTCGTGGACGTGTTTTGTAAACGCGGCTCTTAAGGTATCCTCACACAAAAAAAAACAAAACGGTAACTTTGAAATATTTTTTGCGCCGTCGTGATCGATTCACGTCAAAAATAACGTTCCAAAACGTGCGCTCCTTCTCGTTATAAGATGTCATGATAACTGAAACTAAAAAAAAAAACACACAAAAAACAAACACATTCCGTGTGTACATTAAACGTGGAGCACGCGGTTTGCGTTGTAGCAGTCTAACCAACTGCGCTGTTCAAAAAAAAAACTCGTCCGTCTTCTCTGGGTTATACGTAAAACAAGTTTAAATATTGCAATATATGTGAAATAATAAAATAACGTGCAAAATATAAAAATATATATATACTTATAATAAAGGTAACATAAACATAACCTGTTGTACCGCAGGACTGATGCGGTGCCGGCAGACGGATGCGTAAGATATTAATTAAATATATCTGGTCTTTTCCGTACTGAATTTCTTTATTAAAATTACTCGAGAATTTTTTGTTACTCGGTCCTTATCTGTATTAGCGATCAACTCTTGAAATATACGACCAATAAGATCGACAATATGTATTTTTGAAGTCTACCTACTTTATTATCATTCTTTCTTGTTACGTCATCTTCAGTCGAAGGTCGGCCATCATCGTAGCTACTAAACCCTTATCTCTGAACGTCTCTTGCAACTGGGGTGCTGATATTATCTTCTCATATCTGATTCCCAAGAAAGTTTTCGGTTTTTAATGGTCAATAATTTCACCGTATTGTACGAGAAAGAACAGGTGATATTTTTCTTTATATCTATGCGCGTGTCTGTAGTATTTTAACTTTCTCTTTCGGACGATATAAAGCACGTCAGTTTGACATTTTATTCAGCACCTCTTTATTGGTCACGTGATGATATTTTTAGCATTCTGCGATAAATGTACATCTCAAAAACTTCGCTGTTATTCTCCAAGGTTTGTATGAGAACACAGTTTTTCATACCGTATAGTAGTACTGACCGAATGTAACATCGGTATAGACGTATTCGTAGTTACAATTTCGAAACCTTCGGAGTCATCAAGTTTTTTTTTCCCGCGTTAAGAAAAGTTTTCCTCGCTTTCTCTATTCCTGCTCTTACCTCTACTGATTGATACGTTTCCTCGTGGAATAATAAGATATCGAAATTTCGAGACGTTCAATCTCTGTACCTTTTCGGTAATTAATTTTTTCTTCTTTAATCGTTAATTCTCTATAGTCCAATGTACTTGCCAGTCGTTTGGTTTTGGTGTTATTTGTGTGTAGTCCGTTGTAACGTGCTGATTTGCGCTACGCGGTTTAACATGTCCTGTAAATTCTCGAAGCTATTCGCAACTAAAACGGCATTATCAGCATAACGGACGTTTGACGAGTGCTTCGTCCCTATTACTATACCGTCGTCCTCGTTCAGTTCAATGCATGTGTGAAAATCGACTCCGAGTAGATATTAAATAAAATTGGAGACAGTATTTGACGGACACATTTTTTAATTGAAATTTCTTCATTTTCATTTCTTATTATTTCGATTTGGTTTCTCAATATAAATTTACTATAAATCTTCGAATTTCTAAACTAATGTCAATTTGTTTAAGTATTTCCATTAGCAATGTTTTACGCAGTCGATGGCTTATTATTATAAATATTTATTTTGAATTTTTATCTTTTAATTAGTTCATTTTCTAATATACCCCCTTACTCCGTGCTCGCATATATGTATATATACATATATATATATATATATATATATATATATATATAATAAATATATATATAATTAATACATTTATTTCGATACAAAATTTTATAAATCATGAAGAATTTATATGTACATAATGCCAAGTATGTTTAAAGTTACCTTAGCAGTTAAATACAACCAAATGACTTTACAAAAAACTAAAGAAATAATAAAGAAAATAACAGTAAAATAACAATAGGAAAATTAAAAAAAAATCCTATTAATTCGTATATGTATAGATAATAGATACCTATATGCGAACAAAGATCACAAGACGGTTAAATGGCGCAGGTAACAGACAAAATTGGTGGATAGGATCGGCAGGTTAAAATTGAAATGGCCGGGACATTTAGCAAGACACCAGTGGATGATAGATGGACTAAACGGATATTATAGTAGCGGCCAAGCCAACGTCCGCGCGGGAAGCCTATGGCTAGGTGGCGGGATAATATTGTTAAATGGGTAGAAATCAATACAAGATAGGAGTTGTTGGAAAAGTTTTGGGTACATCGAGAAGTGGGGTATGGGTATATCGGGATATTGTGATATATATATATGACTATTTTGATTAAACACGTATATATCGCGTAGGATATAAAAATTTTCATTAAATTAAAAGGAATATATCATCCATTAAGCGCTACAAAAATACTTTCTTCTGACTAATTGATTAGTATCGCCGATGTCAGTTGAAAATAGTCGGTCGTAAAATGTTATATTTTGTTTTTAATTTGGCAATCTTTTTAGACTACACGAATTGACCGACGTATCGGTGGCCGTTAAATTACACGAGGAAATCGCTGATACGGAGATACTGTCGTATTCGATTAAATATCGTAATGACTATATAAATAGTTGTTCCTATTTAAGCCGATATTACGCATTGCGTAAAGAAGAAGACAAAGCTACGCGATATTCAGAGCTGATCGCTACAGCCGAAGCTTTGAGGTAATTCATAGTACTGCTAGTCTTGATTTATAATAATTATTTATTTATTTATTTAATGAAGCTACACAACAGCTAAAAGCTAATTATAGTGTAGGCTTATAAATAAAACAATAGAATAAATAATTTTTTTTCTGAATTATAAAATTAAAAGTAGAAAAAAAAAATAGAAAAAAAAATACATTAAACACATTCACCAGCCTCCTCACGCCTGTTAAACACACCAGAAAAAACTACACGCATTCACAAGTCTCACACTCATTAAAACATACATCATTCACACCCCATTTACGCAATCTTACTCGAAATAAACGGACGAATAATCTTTAAATAAATACAATGTAAACCTTAACGTATATATTACATGTACATTAGTGAACACATATATATCAAACACCCACCACATAATAACAATCTAGAACCATTGGAATAGACAACAGCGAAACTCCTGTTCTCATCGCAAAATATGTTCGGGAAGCAACTTATTAAAGAAATATCTGTTATCAAAGTATGCATATCCATACAGGGAAATATGTTCAAAAGAGAATTATACAAGCGGAAAGCTGAACAGATTAACTCTACCGTTGCGTTGCATACATCATGAAGAAACCTTAATTTGGCTATTTTCCTTCTGTAGTGTAAAGACCTCACATCCGTTATATTTCTTAATACATCGTAATTCATATATTTAGTGTAAATACCTGATATACGGTAGTATAGATATTTTAAAAATTTACACTGAACTTTGTCAATTAACCTAATATATTTATTATAATACGGATCCCAAATAATTGAACAGTATTCTAAAGGACTAAATGCATTGTAAAGCGACAGTAGCGTCCATGGATCTCTAAACAAATAAACGGACGACTAATCTTCAATGAATTAATAAATACAATATAAACCTTAACGGATATACTACACGTACACTAGTAAAGGAACACATATGCCAAACACCCACCACGTAATGTATACCAATATATAAAACTACAGTGTCGGTCTGTGATTTTCGAACAATTATATAATCACTGCATTGGACTATTTTTATCGCGCATAAATAGGAAATCTATGTTTTTTAAGTGTTTGTCTGTCCGTCTAAATCCGATTTAAAACGAAAACTATTAAATCGATAATGATTAAATTCGCACATATATGATCGGATCTAAGCTTCGTTTCGCATTGATATTATAAATAGGAAAGCAATTACAATAATTTAAAGTTTTAAAATATCGTTGTTTCTTTTAACATTTTGATATATTAGTTCGATCGATGTTGTTTACGAAACTTTATAGAATACATAGCAAGTGCAGCGAAACACTAAAACTGGTTTAACATAATAAAATAGGCTGTTTTTCAACTGCTGGCATAAATTCAAAAAATGATCAAAGTAAACGATGTTTTCAAAAAATAAAAACTAAAATGCCCTTATATTCATCCTGGAAGGACGTTGACCATATCTGGGTTAAACACGGCACTATCAAATAAGAATATATTAAAAAAAAAAAAAAAAAAAAAAAAAGCGTACGGGAATAATAAAAGATGAAAATTTGTTTATACATTTATTTTGTTAAAATAATAATAATAAATCTATTATACAATTTATTGTAATTTTGATGAGTGTTACGTTATTAATATTATAAAAATGTATTATTAGTACTAAATAACAAGAAACACGTCTTAAAAACTATCTAAATATATCAAAATCCGTATCAACGAGATACAGTGTGTCCGTGTTACAGAATTACACATATCGATAGTACAATATTAAATATATCTTAATCTAATATAACATCTAAATATATTCGTTTAGATATTGTGGACGGCGAACTATTCTTCCACTTCTAGTAGAGATTTTACTATTATTACTATTTACAATATTTGTGTTATTATTAAATACGTCAATATTTTCGATTAATTTCATAAAGTTAAAACGAACACAATCAGCTCTGCCTAAAATACATTTGTGATTAGGTTGTGTCGTTACGAAAAATTTTAGTTCTATGTACTTCATTTTTAATAGTATTACAAGTTACGAAACAATATCCCAGCGTATCAATCTTATTATTATTGTAGTCAAAGAGAATTTTATTATCTGTATATAATTTAACGTTATTTAATTTATTATAAACCATTTTATTAATTACTGAGATTCCTGTATCTCTAACTTAAATCTAATGTTTACCATTTTATTAAGTGATAAAGTTCTATACCATAAATTACTTGATGTTGAGCGAACCGATTCCACATATAAGACTTCATTACGATTCTTGTATCGAGTTTTATTATTTTGGAAACAACCAACGGGGCAAAGTGCCCCATTTTTCCGCACACGTTACAGATTTTACCAAACGCAGGACAGTTACTAGCTGCATGTTTATAACCACACTTTTTACAATTATATTGATTTGGTTGCATTTTATTCCGAAACTGGTGACTAACGTTAAATTTCGATGATCTTAATATTAAGGATTTCATCCGGCAACCTTTCGTCTCCAGATATTTCTTTAAAATGTTCTTTCGACATTTCTACCGCTCTGATCAGTTTAACGGCTTGTTCTAGAGTAATATCACAGGCTCTATCAATAATTTTTCCTGCATATTCAAATTATTAAGAATGATTCGATCGCGAATTAAGCCCATTTCTAGTTCACCAAATTCGCAATACTTAGATAAATTCTTTAACTCCATTACAAATGCGTCTATTGATTGATGTGGTCGTTGCACACATTTGTTGAATCTAAATCTTTCCAGTACTACGTTCTTCTTTGGAATACAGTAATCATCAAATTTAGATATTATTGTATCGAAACTTTTAGATTCTTTTTCCGAAAGTTGAAACGAATTATATATCTACCTTCATCACCGATACAGGAAAATAATATTGCAATTTTCACTAAATCTGACTTTTCTGCTTTTTCCGTAGCAATTAAATAGTTTTTTTTCTTGAATTCTTAAACTTAAGCCAATTTTGGCTTATATTTTTATCTGCAATAAGTTCTTTTGGCGTTGCAAAACCCATCTCCATTTTAAATTTAACTAATTTAATAAATTACAATTTAAAATAATCGACTGCGCCGTGTTACGTTATTAATATTATAAAAATGTATTATTAGTACTAAATATGTCTTAAAAACTATCTAAATATATCAAAATCCGTGATCCCATCAACGAGATACAGTGTGTCCATGTTACAGAATTACACATATCGATAGTACCATATTAAATATATCTTAATCTAATATAACAATGAGTAATATTATTATCGTTATAAACTTGGAAACTTTACATCTAAGCAGTTTTTATGATGTAACGGACTTGTATGTTTTTTTTTTTTTTTTTTTTTTTTTTTTTTTTTTTAATTATTAATTATACGTAATTGATTATAATTGCATTATCTAGTTTGAATTTTGATTTAATAGCTGCAATTATCTAGTAGGAAATATAATAAAACGTTTCGATACATGGAATAATTAAAAATAATAATTATTATTGATCTTTTTCAGCCTGTGAATGAAACAACGGCGATTGTGATTGTTCCTATTTCGTCATCTATAAATGAAGAAAGTACTCATTACGAACATTTACTACTATCGTATCGTCCATAATAATATAGGACAGTGCGTGGCGCTTTAATTAAATTATTTAAACGTATATACGGTATTTAAGATTTTGTAAATTTAATTTCGTAATTTACGAATTGCCGTATTTAGATTTTTCTCACTATATAATTAAAATAATTTCGGTTTATTGCATCCGAAGGAAATCGATTTTTTTTTTTTTATGCAGACGATTTAGTATATTTCAGCGCAGGGAAAAACTTTCATGATCTTTAGCTGGAAACGACACTGTACAAATGTTAAAAACAGAAGGTTAATTCTCGAAACGATATATTAAGAAAATACACTTGGGGCGCAAACTCGGAAAATATGCGGGTATCTGTTTCGACATTATGCTTTTCGCTAGCGAAATATGCATATTCAGCGTGCAGCCGATCAGCGTACAAAACTGCTCATTTAGAATAATAACTGGATGTCTAAAGCCTACAAATATAGATAAAATATATCGGGTTAGCTGGAATTGCTCCGCCAAACAGACGGCGGGAAATTGCGTAAAATATGGAAGGAAATAGGCAAATGGATGGCCACGTGTATACGGATAAAAACCTGCTAAATGGTGACTTAAATCTCGCGAAATGAAATATACGGAAAGATCGCAGAGAACGTCGGCAAGAGAAAAACTATAGTCCAATGAGTAAAATCAATGTCCACAGGAAAAACTAGCCAACGGAGCAGACCTCACGTGGAAGCTGTTGAAAACCTCGAATAGAGTAAGGATTAGTGTAGAATGTGGTCTAACTTGCGCGGAAATGAGGATACTCTAATGATAGATGTGAATTCGATGCAGTACACTTCGAAAATGCGCGGCAAGTTGTAATGAGATCGATTTATACTTAGCAAATGACGGTGCTCGAAACGTAGCTGCTTATTGGTGTGGAAAAATTTGATCACGTTTTTCTAACGTACGTGATGAAGACGATATACCGTGGGTATTTTATAGTCGAAACGTATTTTTCATTGCAAAGTCATATATCAGTTTATTCATCAATGGGGTGGGGAAAACCTGATTTGTACACGTTTACTTATTTTACATCGCCGATTGAATTAGTAAAATATTACGAGAGTTTTATTCCATCGTCGAGAAGTCACAAACGTGCGGATTAAATATCGATACTAGAGTGAGAACGCTCTCTTTATTAAAAGCCGATCAACGACTTGCTGTAAATAGATATATACGTTTGAAAGTTAAAGTCGAGGAAATCAGTATGTATTAAACGCCCTTATTGCAAAGAACTTCAATGGCGAGAGAAGAAATGACGAGAAAAATGGACTCGATCAAGTCTAAACGAAAACTGGAGTGGTCACATGATCATAAGGTGAACGGTTTTAACCTAACCCGAGGAGAATGATTACAATTAAATCGTATTCGGACTGAGAATGGGCGATGAAATGATTTG
This sequence comes from Coronaproctus castanopsis, assembly GCA_032883995.1. NCBI lineage: Eukaryota > Metazoa > Arthropoda > Insecta > Hemiptera > Monophlebidae > Coronaproctus > Coronaproctus castanopsis. The sequence continues at coordinate 28,065,020 of CM065054.1, forward strand.
CTAATGGAAAATTAAAAATTACATTGTTCGCGATTACCCTCGGCGTTGAGCACATTGTTCGTGGATGCGCAAGTCGAGCTTTTAACGGTACTTTCAATGATATGCAAGACATGAATACGTAATCTGGACGTGATGTAAGCAGTCTTTCCCTAATCATACGAATAGAATCAGAAGTCTGCTTGACATTTAGAGTATAATGCAACCGTCGGAGAAATATGAATTATTTTCTGTCATTTTTGACTCTAGCCTATCGTGTTACGATGCTTACGGAAATCGTACTAGAAATCGGAAATAACTGTATTAGATGATAATATTAGAAACGACCGTTTTAAAATTATAGATTTTTTCATATTTTCGAGAAGACACCTATATTAAATGAGAAAACGTCAGACGGCTTACTAGGTTTCGGTATTATAGCAATTACTCGCGAGAAATTCGAGCCAGAGAGACATTGTTTACAAAGAACGCATTTATATTATAAATAGGTAATTTTTAACGTTGTAACCGATTATTTTTTTTACCCTCTCTGTTTCACACGTTTTTACGCCGTTTCTATCACTAGGTGTTATAGGGGTAAACTCATTTTTACAGTGCAGATCATAGAGAATAACCGGGGTTGTCAATTTAATGATTGTTGATGTAAAAATACATAGTGAAAATATCGAAATGTGTCGACGAGCATAATAACCGTCATTTTTATTAAATACTAACACACTTTTTTTTTTTCAACTAATAAAAAAATTTAACTATAATTTTCTTTTTTCCGTCTAAAAACTTGAAAGTAATGTTTCCATTCGATGTTTCAGTTATTTAGAGACTGGTGTAAGTACTTACAATCGCTGAAAAATTTCTTCGTTTGCCTCGACGTACATATGGTAATTTCAAAAGTTCTGTGCATTCCATATCTATCGTAGCGGTAATGATTATACAGAATTTATTTCCTATACCTTGTAGTTCAGATATAGAGACTTGCATAACACCATACAGGACACGCGTACAACATTATATCGGTCTTAAGAATACTTTTATAAATAATTAGCAACGTTAACGCGCCATTTCTTATTAAAAATAGGCTATAATTTAAATAGACTCGAGTTTTATTAACGACGGCTATATAGCGACTAAAAAAAAAAAACAAAGTTTTATATCGTTGCATCAAATTGATTTAATTACCATCATTAACCTAGTCACGATGTCCGCTAATGTGGTAGGTGAAATTTTATTAACGCTAACGAAATTGTTTATTTACCGGCCGATGTAGAATGTCTAAATTTTAAAAATATTTACATCGAAAATTGTCAACAGTTCACTCTGGGAAACGGTATTGTATAAAATAAACACCTGTTCGTTTAGTCGTCTACAAGATTTCTGGTAAATTCGCTAGTTAGATGGATATTATACGTTGTCGTTTTTTGCTTGATTTTCGTCTTTTGCCAGTTAACTCCCGTATAGGCAATATATCACTATTATCGACGGTCAATTTTATGAATTACGCCCGTTAGGTAATCAACGGCTATATAAATATAATTTTATATTTAAGTGATCTTCTACCGTACGTTCAAATTCATTCCAGATGTGTTAGTTAATCTGTTCTCTGTTTTACGATATGTGGTGGAATTGTAACTGGAGTTTGTAGTACGTGAGATCAGATGATAAGTCTACTAGAGTACTGCAGCTTTTTTTTTTTTCTATTTAAGCGTTTAGTAAAATAAAAGTCTAAAACATCTGGAAGCCGTACGCTTTGGCCAGTAAGTGGTTGTGAAAATGGTGAAACAACGTCTAAAGCCAGTTTATTGTTCAGCTAAAAAAATTGCTCTCTGCGATCGAGTTTTTAATCCCCAAATGATGTTTTGAATTAATTCACTTCCACTTATAAATTTGCTACCTCGATGATAAAATAGTTTCGTAAATTCATCATCCGGTATATAATACTTCGGGGTGACAGTAAACTGATGTACTAGTCGATTTCTTCATTATTAGATGTTTTTATTTTAACTACGATTCTATCTGTCGAATAAAATGCAGATAATGGTTGTCCTTACGAGTACTGCAACGCATTCCATTGCTGTACCAGAAGGATGAGTTATTTGTAGGTTGATTAAATATCAAAGCTTGCCGGAGTAATAATATGGGTTTCCGTTAATAGGATAATATCTATTCGTTTTGTTTGCAAGAAGCTCCGAAGTTCGTGCTTCTTTTGTTGTAATTCCATTAGCCTTCCACAATACTGTTCCAATTATCACAAGAGAGTATTTCGCGCGGTTTAAAAAAAAAAAACAATACCATCATATAACTGACTATAAAGAAGTCTCGCACGAATTACAAAGAATTTTCTGTTGGCTCTATAATTAATGGAATAAGCAGAAGGACGAAACCGCCATTACCAATATTTTATGTAGATTCCAATCAATCTGTAAATAACTCAGAAATTCTCTAAACCGCTTACTTCGCACGATTGTGCATATTGAAGAGCCACGAATAAAAAATAGCTAATTCGGTGCATGCGTTGTCAAAATTTTAGTCACACAAAATCCTACTGTAACCTTCCATCTCGGTGTGTAAAGTGCAGTGGTAAACAATTAACTCCCAACTGCCAGAAGAAAAGCTAGTATGCCTTTTTTATCGCGGTGATCACCTAGCACACGCAAGAAACGCGTTTCTGAACATGAAAGGTATATTTGTGAACAAAACGATGAAATGTGACACCAGATGGAGGTTTGTGAAATGTTACATATGGGCCATACTACTATATGGAATGCCTGGACGATCAAAAAATTAACGGCTAAATAGATTAAGACCATTTCAGATGTGGCTATACCGTCGGATGCTAAAGATTCCATTGGCGGAGATAAAGTATCAAATGCGGAAATATTAAAACGACTAAATAAAAGATTACAGTCAGAAAGAACTATTAAGAAAAAAAATAGCCTACTTCGGGCACATCTTGAGGAACAGCAGATATGAAATGTTGGTTATTGAAGGAAACATCACTGGAAAACGAGGAAAAGGAAGAAGAAGAAAAACATGGTTGGATGATGCAAAAGAATGGACAGGACTTGAAACCGTATTGCGGAAGTTAATCGAAAAGATTGGAAGCCAGAGGGATACAACATCCATTGAGGATACGGCACCAGAAGAGGAAGAAGATCATCTCGCCAACTATAAAGGATGTGAATATTATAAACAAGAGTATCATAAAAAGTTTAAACAAAATGTAATAAAACCGTCGAACGCCCGACAATACTAGCGCATTTACACGCATTAATAAGCAGTCGTCAAATTCATATGCTACTATTTCCAAAAATTATCTACCGTAGATCTTCGTCTTGTGAATATTATTGCTTTGGTTTAACTTAATTTAATTTTCCATTTATAGGATAGTTCAGATTATTAGTCAATTGCAACATTTAACTTGTTACTGGTAGCATCAATGCGGTATGATGATGTAAATAGAGTCGTGTTGTACGCGCGAAGATTAACATGAACCGCTATTAATTGTTAGTATATCATTTACAACATTCGCACAACGTTAATGTGAATCATATCGTTTATGTATGTTTCGTCGATTACGAAAAACTATTTGACTGCCTTCAATATGGTATTAACAATGCGCCGTATAGATCAAAAGAGTCTTAACGTTATTAGTCATTTATATTAGAATCAGATAACTGAAATAAAAACCGAAATCAAACTTCCGAAGAAGTGGCAATAGAAGAAAGGGGGTACCGAAAAAGAATGTTTTATCACCGCTTTTGTTCGACCACCTATACTGATAATTAATGAGGAAGCGTTTGAAAATGAAAATATCGGAATAAACGGTACGGCAATTAATCAGATATGTAGCTGACAGTCGTAGAGTACAACAGAAAATATATGGCATACTAATTAATATCGCTAAGACAGATAACGTCTGTATTGAAAACTAAATGAGAAAAAATCCATCAAGTATCATAATTAAATATCTTAGCGCGATTCCGAAGGATAAATAGTATAGAAAGTAAGCGCAAATTCGAGAAGTTAATATTATATACCGTTTTATGTTACTCGTTTTATGAATGGAAAAAATTACCAATAAAGAAGTACTAGATAGACTTGGCAAAGTACTGGTCGTGGAACAGACGAAGTAAATGGATCTAAATATGAAGTCTTAAGATTAATTATTCAAGGAGACATCTGTTGGTCGTCTGAAAAACTCGTGGATGAGGAAGCCACTGGTTCGATTGGTTATCGGTAGAATTATTCCGGTCAGTGGGACCTATGTCTCAACTATCAATTAACAAACTATTGCTGTACAAGCTTATATTAAAACCGATATGGCTTTATGGCTGCGAACTATGGGGATGTGCTTCCAAAAGCAACAAACAAAAAATCCAGCAATGCCAAAATAAAATTTTACGTATGATAGCTGTACGTGTCGAATGACACGTTGCACAGGGACCTCCGGATAGGATATGTAGAAGATGAAGTCCGCTGTGCTGTCCGAAGGTATCTGTCGAAACTGGACTTTCATGGGAATCCGTTAGCAAAGATGCGGCTAGAACAAGAAGAAACCAGAAGATTGCGAAGAAAACGCATTACCGATTTCAAGTAGAGTCGGTGTAGATAATTAGTAGGACCACCCACGTGTTCGGCTGTTGGGTCGACTCCTATTAAAATAAATTTCGTTCACCAAATCTAGTTGATGATGAGAGTCGCGTCAGTTTTAAAAGTTGTTTAAAGACATAACCTGCGAATCATCAATCTTATCGTAGTAAAAAGAATATCATTTTATCGGTTTAATTAGTGATCAGTAGAATTATTCTGGTTAGCTGTTTAAAGATATAATCTGTGAATCATCAACGGATAATGGTGTACGAAAAAGAATATAATTTATATAAATGACAAATAGAAATTTAAGGAAAATAAATGAAAGGTCGTTAACATGAAGATTTAAAAATTGTTGATATTTAGTCGGATTTACAAAATACGTCATCTTATATTGCAATTAAAGCTACGGCATTAATTTAATTCGGCTTTGTTCGTAAAAATGAATATTAATCGCGAAAGTATTGTTTATTAATTGTTACATTTGTTTTTTTTTTTCGATATATTTGTTCAGGGTTCATTTTAGTGTATAATGTACATAACACTTTTTTTTCCAATTTATTTTAATTATTAATATTATTGCGAAAAATTCGTTATTAGTGCATTTTTAAGGGAGCTAAAACAAAACTGATGACTGAATTAGAAATTAGACAATAAAAATTCAGATAAAATCGAAGTTAACAAATTGAATTTTTGTACGAATATTTTTAACGTCCTAAGAAAGAAAAAATGCTACATATGAAAAATTATGTTATTGTCGCAATTTACTACTTCCGAACTACACATCCGAAGGTCATTAAAAAATCTGTATAAAACAACGGAAATTATTTTTATATCAAAAATTTCATATAATGTGTTCCGTGCTAAATAAGTACAAAACTTAAAAATCAGTAATTCAACAATATCCTACATTAAGTAAATAAACTCTACGTATGAATTCAATCAAATTAAAATGATACTAAAACGAAACGATAATTCATACGAAGCATTATAATATAACCTTTTTCAGTCACAATGCCACTATATGTTACATGAATTTTTTTTTTTTTTTTATTATTTTCTGGTTGACGTACAATGTCTCAATTTTAAAAATATTTATATAAATACATTAACGATTATTTATAGTTCGTTTAAGAAGCAACTCGTATAAAATTTATAATTTTGTGTCAAAATTTTATAATGTATGACTGAAGGATTAACATCAGGACGGTCATTGTTATTGGATTAGGTGTAATTTTTTGTTAGATCGCTATTAACTTTTAGGGCTGTAACCGCTTTTACAATAAAAAGTGTTTTCGATTTATTATATAAATATTGCGGGAAAAGTTTGGTTTAAATGTTTTCGAAAATCTATTCAAGTATTATTTTGAAAATCAATTTTACGCATCATGAAATAATTCATTTATAATCTTGAAGTATATTACCGTGCAATTCAGTATTTGTCCGAGTTTGTTCATAACGCAATATAATGCGGTGCATAAATTTCTATGATTATAACGTAGTTTTTCAGTAAAACCGTTTTTGTAGATATAATTCTGTAAATCTGGTTCAATTTTTTATGATTTTATTTTAGCTGTGATAAAATGATTTTTGATTTTTAAATAATAATTCTTTTTAAGTCGTTAATATTTTCAATTTTATGTTTTGACTTATTATTTAAATTTTCGTTCGACCGGCGTCCATTTTTTATAACTGATGTCCGGATAGTCAGATATGAAAAATAGTCGATATTCAATATAACTATTTTGTATTGTTTATATACGGGATCGTACTCCGGTCTCCGATTATTTATGTTATCGCACTTTGCTACAATTACGTATGCAATGTGAGAAGTTTACGATATTCCACTGAGTTATAAATGAATTTTTATGTCGATTCTGTGCAAGGATGCTTGATAATTATTGTAAAGTATGAGGCTTTAGCAGATTACACGGTGTAAAGTATCGAAGTTGAATGTTTATGTTGATGATATTAGGTTAGTATTTGATTGTATTTAATAATTGTTCGCGTTTAAATGAAGCGAAATATCATTGTTAAATTTAAACCGAGTTGTTTAAAATATCATCATTAGTCGATGGACTTAAAGGTTTCAGTTGTGGTGTAAGGGTGAGATAATTTAAGTATTGTATTTTCATATAATAAATTTAGAGGTACGATAGAGTTTAACATGATCATGTTTTAATTGTAACCATATTTGCCGTATACGTTTTTAATTGATTCTGTTTAATTTAATCAGTTAAGTGCGTTTAAATGTAATTTTTTATATTTTACGTACATTATTATTTTATATTGTTCTTGCGGTTTTTTTGTTTTATTTCATTTTTCTATCACCGATGTTCTATTTGGAAGAATTGTTATTTTTTAATGATTAGTTCCGGTACATATGTTATTCTTAAATATACACGTTTTCTTTATCTTCGTTTTTTTTTTTTTTTTTTTTTTTTATTCTTTACATTATTACTCATTTAATGTTACTGGTTTTCTATCGAATAATATTTGTTTCGTTTTCTATAAACGGTCGACGCTAATCAGGTTTGTAAAAATTTAATATACTTGTAAATGGAAATAGAGAGGTAAATTTGCACCGTTTTTAAATAATCTCTGATCATATAGTATGTTGTAAAACTTCTAATTAAATGCTTACATAACTTATATTTTGAAGAAATAATACACGCCTTCCGATATTTCTGAATAAATTATTATCTTCGAATAGTTAATCTGTTGATTTAATGGTACTTCATATTTGATTTTTCATACGTTGATGATAGTATAATTATGAATTATACCATATAAAGCGATATTTATTCAATTTTACGTTTTACTACGAATGATATCGAGTTTTAATATAGAAAAGTATCGTTATTATACGTACTTCGCGTAAATATATTTATCATTGACGCGGTAATTTCTTAAATTGGTGAAAGATGAAATTTATTGAATATAATAAGCGGTTGACACCGTTTTCTTCGTTGTTAATTATACCAATTGCACTATAATTAATGTGAGCATTCGTTCTGTAAATAAAAAATACACGGTTTCTTCGAACACATGTAGGTGAGTGTGTACTTTAGCCGGATAATAATTATTATATACCGATTTTAAGAATATATATATATATATTTTTAATTGTACGCAATTGGTTAATTTTTAAATATTTCCATAATAAATTTGCGAGCTTAAAGGTTTGATTCATTCGTTCATTATATATTAGCTTTGTATTTGACATATATTTATTAATTGTAAGGTCGGCAATCGATAAATCTCATATTTTGTTACTCGTTATTTATTCACACCCGCTCACATAGCTCTTTTTTTTTATCAAATGGCATATAGTGATCGAAATTTCTTACTGCAAATTACAATATTTTTATGTTTTGTTTGTAAAGCGATGTTATAATAAAATTTAGCTATTACAGTAGTTTATATACTGTTCGTAATATGTCGTTTCACTTAGGAAAACCATTTAAAATTGCTCCGAGACTTGTACATTTTTCTATTTGCTTATATGATAATTTGTGTTTTGGATTGTTGTAAATCATTTTTATTTTGTGACTATGAGTTACCATCAATAATCAGAGATGCATGTATTTAAATTTATACACACAAACATATATATATATACATATATATATATATATATATATATATAAAATTTATACATACGTACATGTACATATAAAAAACTAATGTGAAATAAAATAATCACCGCTAGATGTAATAATTTTTTCCTAAATTTGTGAATATGGTGAGGGTAAATATAATTGGGGGAAATAAAAATAAATTATGCAAATAACAGTTCTGTCAGTTTAAGTTTATTAATCCTGAACAGACTGTATTACAATTACATATATATATATATATATATATATATATATATATATATATATATATATATATATATATATATATATAGTGTAAGATAGATGTATGTATGTTTTACGGTGGTTTATTACATAAATCACGAAAGTATTAAAAATTATAAATAGTTTAGTTATTAGTTTAACGGCGTTTACATTATTGAAGTCAGTACTTGTATTGTTATGGTCAAAAAGTATATATGCGTATTAGTATCAGAAAATTTAACACATTATAAAATTGATATCTATATATATAATCTTTAAATAGGTAGTGTCGAGTAAGAAATTGTGCATTAATAAAATTAGGCGTGAATGATATATGATGTAATCTATAATGTATGGTTAGGAATTTTTTCAGCTGTACCGTTATATTCATTTCGCTGTGTCTGACATATCTAGTACTACGAGTGTGTAAACTATGCGTTAAAGATCTTTGTTCGTCTATAAAGAAAGGTTGTTTATACTATACATTATTGAATTCATAATTTATATTTACACTATTTCATTAATAATATAAATTAATAGTTTTGATGTATTTCGTAATTTAATGGTTTAATATCTAACAGTGACAGTGTTTGCTATGTCGAAAATGGTTACATAAGATTTAATTAATTTTATCATGATAACTGTTTCACAACTTTTTAACATATTTTGAAATAGTTTAATTTCGTTTAATTCTTAACATATATATATATATATATATAAATATATATATATATATATATGTATGTATGTATATATAACACTACTATAAAGTGTATAGTTTTATATAATATTATTTCTTTCTTGTAATAAATTCGGTCGTTATTATTGTTAAATATAATTATAATTTTATTTGTTTTATTTTAATAATGTAGCGGAAATAATTGTATAATTTCAAGTTCTGATCTATTACGATACCTAAATATTTGTTTTTTCTAATCGTATCAGTATTTAATCCATATTGCGTTGAATTTAATCTTTCGTTCTTTATTTTTTGTTAAACAATATGTAAGTTGACTAGGATTTGTTGTATTTTTAAAATATCTATATATACCTGGTAAAATTTACTATCCGATACATTTGCATTGTTATCAGTAATTACTATTGTAATATCATCAACAGAAGTGATAATATGTACATTTTTGGAGAAACTCATGGTTATGCATCGCAGAGAAAATTTACGTGTGTACAATCTGAATCAGTAATTTATCTTCCTGCATATCGAAATTTACAACCGTTATCGGAAAATATAATACAGTTAGATACAAACTCGTTCGTAAATCGACGCTTAATTTGTATTTTTTCAAAAATTTGTGAAATTGTGTAAACTTTTTTTTTTGATTATTATTAAATATATAGATTTTTTTTTTTCAATTTTCGATTAGCTAACTTTTTGAAAAAACAGCTATTGACTTGTGAAATTCCTTATCTAGAGCGATAAGGAATTTACGTACATTTCCGCTATTACTGGCAATAAACATTTATTCTTTTACAAGTTAAAATTGAAATGATATATTACGGTACGTCTCTGATCAAACTGATATATAATGATTATATTTATTACTCGTGTATTTTATCGAAAAGCCATCAGTGAACATTCCTATTTTGATATAACGATTTTTTGTTTTTAATTCTAAGCACTTTTTTACAACTCATACGCATTATGTTTCCTGATTTACTTAATTATATTGCGATTCATTTTTTTTTTTTTTAAATAAACATAGTGTACATAAATTTACACGTGCGTTAAAGCTGTCCAAATTGATTTTTTAAAAAATATTTTGTTTATTACAATTTTACAATTAGTGTATAAATTAGTACTAGTGATAAACTTAAATTAACACAGACGACGAGAGATGTGTAACTTCAGCGGTTTATATAAAGAATACATAGAACTATTTGCTAGTTGATACGGTTTCGGACGTTTAAGGCGTCTGACAGCGTTTTCAGTGATTGACAGATTTCATGCTGTCTTATTTGGATGAAGACGGAGTCGTTTGTGCTATCGTTTCGTCAATAAGTAGGATTTCCAAATCCGAATGAATGTCATCATTTCGCTGGTAACATTGTGCACCAGTTATGGATCGAACACTGTATTCGTTGTTGATTTTTTCCCCCGCACATTCCACAGTTGGAGTTCATCAAATTAGTCTGCGTGTATATAGAAGTCGTTTATTAAGTGGATTAAGCTTGGAATTTCGACCAATTAACCGATACATTTGTCGGCCATGTAATTTGTTCTTTTAGAATGCATAACCCAGAGATTTTGCCCTATCCTTTTGAGGAATAGGCAGTCGTTTGACACATATTGGATGACATATCGTCGTAGTGTATAAATAACATGGACAGATTTCTGTTGATTGAGCATAATTCTCCAATCTCGTGTCTGCTTATTTTGTTGATTGTATGTTGTAATTTTTCATTCGCATTTTTAACCGAATCGCTGATAGATAAAATAGTTGTATCATCTGCGAATGTTGCGATGCTCGTTTCAGCCGATGTTGAGATGTCGGCCGTATACATGCGATAAAGAATAGGTTCAAGGACACATCCTTGTGAAATTACCGCATGTAATGGGTAATATTTAGATTTACTTTCTCCATGAGAAACGCGAAAAAATCGTTCGGAAAGATACGATTCGAATAATTGACACATATTTTTTGGTAGGTTATTACTCATTTTATGTATAAGCTCTTCGTGTAAACTCGATCGAAAGCTTGTGAGATATCTAAAAGAATTGCTGAACAAAATTAGGGCTGTTTTTTTTTTTTTTTTTTTTTGTCACTCGTTGCAATCAATCGTCAAATGACGGAACCCGAATTAATCTGGAAAATTTACGTGTTGCTTTAATCGTTAAAAAAAAAGTTTCAAGTATCTTAGACATCGATGGTAATAATGAAATTGTTACTGTTTGCAAAAGCTTCTGCGGTTCGAGCAGCGTAATAATTTGAGATGTTTTGAAACACTTTGGTACATGTTTTAAACGCGCATTAAATATGCATGTAACCATAATGACACACCTTTACGTGGTAATTTAATTCATCAACTTCAGGTGTCCTTTTAGGATTGCTATTTGAAATTTCTTTTGTTACCTCTAATAAAGATGTAATATGTTTGATAATTTTTTAAGTGCGATAATTAATCGATGTATTGATAGCAGAATTAATTTGTTCAGTTTGAAAAGCGGAAACTAAAGGACGAGCTAATAGTTTAGCTTTTGCCTCATCGCTGCGAACCCACCATCCTTGTTCATCTTTAATTAATGATATTTGTACTAGGGACCTTTTAAATCTTTGAGTAGCCTTTCATAACGAGTAATCTCGATCGGCTTTACTGTCACGTAATCTTTTCCTCTCAGGTGTGTCGCTGATATTAAAGCTACATCGATGTGATTATAATTAAGGAATATTTTCAGCTCATGAACACGTTGTTTAATTCCACTGGCATTCCAAGTTATTTTGTAGATTGATGAAGTGGCTATTGCTGTGCCTTGATTATTCATTCATTATTGATTAATATATTCATAATATTTGTAATTAGATCGTTTAGTATTGTATGCGTAAATATCATTTTTTTTTTTTTTTTTAATTATAAATTCTTAATTACTACGCCCCAAGAGGCAAGAGGCCAGAATTTATTTAGCTAATATTTATTTACATAATAAATTTTGCGATTCATCCTGTCTTCTAATCTGGTATCTTATGTAAAACATGTTTTCCCAATAATCTTCTCCTTATTTGGCTGTTATCAAGACGGCATTCATATGTTGTTCGAGTCGCCGTGCATGTCTGGATTTGAGTGACTTAATGATTTTATCCGCGTATTCCTAAATGATAGCGAATATTTTTATTTGCTGCGTACCAGTGAGGGTTTGTAACTACTCGGAGAACTTTATTTCGAAATCGTATTAAATTACGATTAGAAACGCTAGCCGTGCATCATATTAAAACGCAATACGTCCAAATTGGTTCTATTGAATTATATAGTAATGGTTTGTTATCCAATATTATTCTTACTGGTGCTCGTCATCATCCGGTACATTTTTTTTTTATATTTAAATTTCGTTTCGTTTGATTTTTATACGATTTTTCCAAAGTTTTGTCAAAATGTAGTTCTCGGTATTAACTACATTTTTTTTTTTTTTTTAGGTATAATCTTGTTAGTGAGCATCACCGGCAGTTTTGAACGTTTTACAGTAAAGTTGATGTTGGTAGATTTATTTTTCGCTTACTTTTATTCTCCAATCGGCCATCGAATTTTCTATATCGTTCAGGTGTTTTTGTAAATCTTATACCTTGCTAAAACTTCCGTGTCATCAGCGAACGTACAAAGCTTCCCTGACTGGTAAATTCGTTGTGAAATATTGACCGAAAAACAGGCCTCAATATGCTCGACTCCTGCATCTAGATAATTCCTGCTCCTGTTTGACCATAATCATTCAATTTTTTAAATAACTCTATTAGCAGCTGATATTGATATGGTAGCCATTTTCTAATTTTAAATAATCCTTCGCGCCACACTCTGTCGAAGGCCTGCTGTATATCCAGAAATGCAGCATTGCGAAATTCTTTTACTTTCAAAACATTTCTAATATTGTATCAGCTAGCCACTGCTCCACCATTGAGTGCTTTTCTTTGAATCCGAATTGGTGTGATTGGGTATTATACACTTTTCTTGAATTATCGATCTGAGCCTCACAAGCTAAAATTTTCCCCAGATTTTCGACAATATTGCAAGCATGCCGATAGGGCTATACGATGTTGACAAGTGTGCTGGTTTGCCTGATTTGTTAATAATACTAACCTGAGCTAGTTTCCATTAGGTACGAAACTTTAATAATCTTAACGTTGCATTATATAACGTAGTTATGAATGCGATGATCATTTTTAGAACGTATTGTAATATCCGCATTAATTAGGTCATATATTGGAGCTGTCTTCGAGGGCATTTCTTTACTTATCTTATTCTTGCGCAGTTATGGTCTTTATTGGAAGTGTCATTTGAAACGGTCCTTTGAGTGAATTATTATTCAGTTTTTTTAATATTAGGCAGTAGAGTATCATTAGGCGTAAAAACTTTCTTCAGGTACTTAGCGAATTATTCTGGTTTTTCTTTATTATTTTCTGCCCAGTCTACTTTTTCGTTTTTTATTGGTTGGTTCACCTTTGGTGTACATAATTGTTTTTAGTGGTACAGAATCATCTTGTTTATTAGCGGAAAGATTTTCCAAATATTGCTGTACTACTTTATTTTTATTTTCATGTAATTTTTCTTTTAATTTTTCTGATGCCTTATTTAATGTGATCTTATCCTGAGCATTTTTGCTTTTCATGCACACTCTTCTGAGTCTTCTTTTTTCCTTGATTATTAACAGGACATCCTTTAAGTTGAATATTTTAAAATTTTGTGTTACAAAATGAAATTTACATTTATTTATTCATATGTATTTACTATGCAAAGTGAAATTATTGTGATATTTTTTATTTGGCTTTTCGCGTTTATCATATCATTATATATATATATATATATATATATATATATATATATATATATATATATATATATATATATATATATATTAATTAGTTATTATAATGTGAGAAGCATTATAGATATATATGTCGCGGTGGCGTAGTTGCTAAAGTGTTCGACTGTCAACTCGATGTTCCGGGGGTTCCAAACCAACACGCGGCAGAAAGTTTTACATTATTAGTTAATTCTTAATCATCATGGAGAAGGCACCCCATTCCGTATAACATAATATGCGCTTCCTGCATCATCATATAAATAGTGCCTTCAATGTTAGCTCATTTTGTACGTAAAAATAAACGTACAGTAGCTAGTCACGACGTTCAGCGACGAAATACGGCCATGTTGATGTATATGTGTATATATCACGATATGCTTCTATCGACTTACTGCTGGGTGTATGCATTCCCAAATTTTTCAACGATTCCTATCTTGTGCGACTCGGATCGAATTGATTCCTGAACATTTAACAATACCATCTCGCTGCTTGGACGCCGGCTGCCAATTGGCCACCACTGTAATATCCGCTTAGTCCATGTTTCATCCTCTTGTCTAAATGTCCAGCATATTTCCATTTGAACCTGGCGATCCGATTCTCTGCATCTACCATTTTCGTATATTCCCTTGTAACCGGTTTGCTACCTTTGAGGCTCGATTCCGAGGGTACCTCGTTGTCGTTTGAGTTTTCCTAATTCTTCTAGCTATTCCTTTAGTAAGGCTTCATGTTTCAGCTCCGTATGTCAAGACTATTGATTGTGTAACTCGCTTTTAAGGTTTACCGATATTTCCTTATTTCTAAAAACGTTTCATAATATCCCAAATGTTTCCCGGTTGAGCGATATTCTTCTTTTAGTTTCCAACTGCATTATATTATTCTTATCCATAGAAATTTCCTGTCCTACTTATACGTATCGACATACGCGTTAAATTTTTTTACCGTTTACAGTTACTGCCGTATCTTCCGCGATATTCATCATTATTTTGTTCTCTTTGTATAAAATAAAGTCCTATTTTTACAGAATGCACATCAAGTTCGTTTATCATTAATTGTATTTCCTCAGCACTATTGTCTATTAGGACTATATCATCTTCGAAACGTGATTTAGTCTTTCCCCATTTATTCTGATACCCGCTGAGCTCGAGTTCGATGTCCTGAAGATTTTGTGATGACATTAATATAACGTTCCTCCAACTCCAAGTCATAAAAATATCGCCCATATTTCTACAATATCGAAGGCTTTTTCATAATCCACAAGTACCATAAATACATTTAGGTTATACCTTACACAATTTTAACGTTGTAATAGTTAATACGTGGTCGTTTATGTTAAACTTTGATCGAAATCCGGCCTGCTCCCTTTGTTGGTTATAATTTATAATTTTGTGATATCCGGTTCGTAATTACTTGAGTAAACAATTTATACATTTGCGATAATATGCTGATGGGTCTGTAGTTGTTCAGGGCGAGTATATCTGCATTCTTATGAATTAAAATAACTTCTGCATATGTCCAAGCATCCGGTATTTTACTTTCTTTTAGGCATCTATGAAATAGATCACATATTGTATGTACCAAAATATTTCCTCCATATCGCATCATCTCTAGCGATATTCTGTCAGGACCAGGTGCTCTTTAGTGATTTCAGGGCGTATCGGACTTCATCTTTAGTTATGTCGGGAATGTCCTGGTTGTTCATTAGATTGTGCTCGATGTTTCTTAGTTCTTCTTCTGGCGATACTTTGACGCTGTATATATTCGTGAAGTATTACTCGACTTCGTTTGTTATTTCTTTTTTGTCCTCTACAATTTTCCCAATTATAGTTTGTTATCTTTGTTCATATTCTTGTACCATATGATAATCATTTTTTAAATACTTTCAACCCATATTTTCTTCATTTCTTTATTAGATGGGTGTTAAATATTCCTCCTTATTTGTTTTCTTAATAGTTTGTTCAATTCTGGCCGCTCGATTATGTTTTTGTTCGTTTCCACTTTCGTTACACGCATTTGTTGCATTAGCGCTATAGAGTTTCCTTGTTATATCTTTATTTTTTTAAGGTTATCTTAGATTAACATTCCTGTATTGTTTCCAAAATAAATATGGCAGCTTTGTCCAAATTATTTGATATTCCGTCTTTTAATGTTTCCTCCAATTCCTTCTGATATTGTAGGATATTTTGTTTTAAACTTTCAGCGTCATCATCCTTTGTTGCAAGGTTTGCTGTGTGGTGTTTTTTAGGTTTTCAATTTTAATTTAGCTCTTATTAATCTATAATCGCTACACCCGTGTTAACGCTATTTATCACAGTTACATCTTTGACTAAACAACCCTTATCACATATTATATAGTCAATTTCGTTCTTATATCGAAAATCTGGGCTTCTTCAGGTCTATGTCATTTTTAAATGAAGAACATATTCATTGCAAAAAGTTTATTCAGATTAAAGAAAATTAACTAATGTCTGCCCTCTTTGATTTCTGGTACGTGTTCACCCAACGATTTCTCTCGATCATTTTGCCGTGTCCCAATTATTACGTTGAAGTCTCCAATAATCATCGTCAACTTGCACCGATCTTTATCCAGCAAATCTTGTAATGTTACATTTCGTGTCTTAATTCATCTTTTGGGGATACGCTCCTGTTGGCGCATAAATCTGTATGACCTTAAAGATTTGGTTCCAAGATAACTGGATAATTATGTATGCTACTCTTCTTCTTCTTATCCCTTGTAATACAATGTGTTCTCCCCGATCCTTCGGATATATCCCAATTTATTTGATTTATTTATTCTTAATGAAATGTATGTGACATGTGGTGTGGCCTATTGAAAGATGTTATAGAATATATGTGCAGGCCGAAAGGAAGATCCAGACATGTACACAGTTGAGAAAGAAGCGAACATCAAGAGTTACATTATAACTAAAAAGGTTAACAGCGAACTTAAAAAAAATGAAGAACTTAGATGATAGATCAGTCGGAGGGCCAATACACCGTTCGAGTTTTATTATCGAATGTCAATCGATAATTATTAGTTAATTTTTGTATCCAACAGAAAAATACAGCGAATTTTAGTTTATTCGGTATATTTTAAAACTTCGATTTTTAATTATTTATTTATTTTTTATATTTTTATATTGTAATAATTGGACTTGAAAACCAAAATTCTATTTTCATATAAATATATCACACATAAGTTAACAAAAAGGATACAAGACAAAAAGAAGGAGATAAATACTTAGAA
Source organism: Coronaproctus castanopsis (assembly GCA_032883995.1). NCBI lineage: Eukaryota > Metazoa > Arthropoda > Insecta > Hemiptera > Monophlebidae > Coronaproctus > Coronaproctus castanopsis. The sequence goes on from CM065054.1 coordinate 28,082,214, forward strand.
ATTAATCCTAGATACATACATAAGTGGCGCCAGAACTGCGAGGATATTGTTGTTATTCGTGGCTAATAAGTAGGCAACCGAGAAGGAGGGGTAAATAAATTATAAAATTTTATTAATAAAGGCATCTCTATCTCTGCTATGCGAGTGACGAGTAAAAATAGATAATTTAAACGACTTGGAAAAATGGTATAAATCCTGGAAAATTACAATCAATGAACAAAAGTGCACACAAATTATATTTACGCTGAAGAGAGTGAACAAATGTCCAGTAATAAAATTAAATGAAAAAACGATCCCTACTTCGGATAGCGTGAAATATCTTGGCCTGTAGACGAAAGGTTAACTTGGAGAAAGCATATAGAGGCTAAGCGAAAACAGATAAATATGAAATTCCGCAAAATGTATTGGTTACTAGAAAAAAATTCGGTATTGACCGTGGAAAATAAAATACCGCTATACAAATCAATATTGAAACCTATATGGTCGTATGTATGGGGAATCCCATTGTGGGGAATTGCGAGAAAGTCAAATATAGCGATTATTCGAAGAACACAATCGAAAATATTACGATAGTCGATGCGCCAACGTGCGCAATGACGAAATTCATAAAGATCTAGAAATACCGACGGTTAAAGAAGAAATCGAAGCAGCCAACGTACGATATGTAGAACGGCTACAAAACCAGCATTCCATTAATTTTTGATTTTTGTGTCGAGTAATTTATTAACATTGCCGCTTATTGTTTTAAATCAGACAGATCGCGTGCGGAAACAAAAAAAAAAAAAAAAAAAAACAAGTAAAAATAACGTGATTCGCGTCAGCTACCGCACGCACAGGACAGTATACAGAGGGGGACTTGATAGTATACAAGTAGCTAGGAAAGCGAGTGCGAACGAAGTCTTCGAGCTGGGAGGTTCTTAGGAAGAGTACGGATGTGGCAGAAAAATGTGGTTGGATAGATTTATAAAAGTTAAACCGTCTTTTAAAGAACGTAAACACTTCCGTCGATGAAGAAAATCCGTACGAGCGGACGCAAAGGAATCCTCTGAAGAAGAATGCCCGAGTTTAGCAGTCCGATCGCGTACTTAATTTCTCGGTATATCTCATATGGGCTGGAACGCAAACGAAAGATACAAAAATTTTGATTCGTTTCGTCGCTACTCTACATTCGGAGCTGAAAGAAATATACTTAAATATCTATCGAGGATTCAGATATGCACTGGAGCGCGCTATTTGTGACGTTATTCGCATCGTGTCTATTAATGTTGTTTTTATTTGAAGAGAAGATTTTGCAACTATACACGAATGATAGTTCGAAGTTTCCCACATTTACACAAGGAATTCATTTTCCATTTATTCAATGCCTTGTTCGGAATCTGTTTATTCTGCACCGTTTCCCGTCACGATAGTGGTCCATTGCCGCAGGTTCTATGCTGGGATCTTGTACTAGATCCGCATTAATGACTTACTTCTGGTGTCACTTTTTACATTTTTCCTTCCAGTTTCTCGACGTGTTCTCCAAATGCACTTCGAATTATCGGATTTTTATCGTTTTTATAATAAGTAATGTACACGACCGACGTCTAATCGAACGATAAAAACATCGTGGAAAATATGACAATATTTTTTTTAGTCCTTCCATATTCGGCCAGATGATACTTGACAATATAATAAAGGATGATTTAACAGTTTAGCCTTTAAAAGTTGGGGGTAAAATCTGTTCGACCGAGGCTGGAAACAGCTGTCAACGGAATATATATCGACTACAACACGCTGGTATGTACCGAGTGTTCATCAACCACTGTGTCAATATGTGAAGTATACACCACTAACGATCTATCATATTGTCGCGATCTGCCGGAAATATACTTAATATCGTTGCAATCGGTTGAAAACAGTACTTCACCTTCCGCGGTCAACTTTATAATAATAACTAAACTTTGTAATTATCTCATTAAGTAATAATTCGATAACCTTTTATTAGTAGAAAAATCAACAACCGAGATGCGATATTTTTATTATTTACTAACTATTGCGGGAATTATGAAAACTTCGAAACAGACTTCTTTAAAGATTTATCGCGTGATGTAATTTTGAATAGACTATCGTGTTTCCTGAAAGAACTTAATATTTTTCATTCGATGTTTAAAAACAAAACACGAAAAAGAAAAAAAAAAAAAAAAAAGGTAATTTTATCACCTTTATTTACAACGTTTGCCGCGCAATGTTGATGTTTACGTTTTTCGTTTGAGGATGAATTAGTCGATTGTTTATAAACATACACTGTAATCGAGAATGTTTAAAAAAACAACGCATAATTAAAAGAAAATTCTACGCGGTCTCGAAACTATTTTACAATTTCTGTACACATACGTTATTAGTTTTCTACTATTAATTCGCTACGAAAATTTGTACATTCTTTTTATTCGTACATCTTTTATCGGGCCATTTTAAAGAAAGCATTTCGTATGAAAAAATTAACAACGTTAAAGTATTTCGCGCGAAAATTGTCTCTGACGGGCTTAAATATTTTATCATGCAATATTAAACATTTTATTATTAACCTTAACAACGCTAAATCGGTTACGTATTAAACGCGTAGTGTCTCTAACGAAGGTTAATATTTTATATCGAATATTAAAAGTGATCGTCTTGTAATTACGATTATTTCCACGTACGGAGTTTGTTTAAAATATTCTCGAACGTATTCGGAATTTCAGAAATGAAAATAGTTACTTCAATTTAAACGCCATTATTCAGTTTATCATCATCATCTTAGTACAGTCCCGAAGACTGGTCCAACGCCGTGACGATAAAACATTCCCGGTTTTCTGCAGTTCTTTTTAAGTTAGAAAACGTATTTCTCGGTCTTTCACGGATTGTTTTTCCTCGGATTTCGAATATATCTCGCAGTAATCCGCCATGTCGAAGAGTACACACGGCCGATTCGAGTTATCCGTGTTTTTTCCTTATTAAGGACCTTTTCAATTCGCTGCAGCGCCTGTTTATTTTTCACTTTTTTCAGCTTATCCGCTCCATTTTCTTCCAAGCTCGCATTTCGAACGCTTGTAATTTTTCTCAATATTCCGTTTATTTAAAACGTCCCGGTTTCAGCACCATAAATAAAGGCATCTTCAATATCCGTTTTCGAACATTAAGCGGCATTGACTTTTGTCTTAATTTACTTCTCATGAAATGCGTATTTCGCTACTTCAATCCGACCGATAATTTCATCATCACGAGATCTTCCGTTATAATCTAGCCGAGATATTTAAACCTGTACTTGGTCAATATTTTTTCCATCAATTTTTATAAGAAATGATAGTAAAAAGTTAAAAAATAATATTAATAAACTCGAAAAAATATCCCATATATATAAATTAATTTTAATCGCGAACGTATTTCGAATTTGTTACAGATATATATATATATTAAAAAAAAAAACAAGAAAAAAAAACTAGAAAAGAGTTCAATTTTTCCGCCGGGAAATTGTGAATTTGCAATAAGCGCGTTCGTATCGTCAAAATGCCGAAATCGGTAAGTTGTAAAGTAAAATTATTACATTACGTCGTTTTTATATGAATTTTTTGAAAAATCCGATTATATTAATATTAAGTTCCGGGTGAAATGTTATAATTTTCAAGAATTGAAAGACTAAAAATTCTGAAGAACTTCACTATCGGGACGTGCACACACTAGTCTAGTAGTTAATACGTTCGAACATAGACTTATCGCGAATTCTATTGTTTCTTGCATATATTCTAGATGTTTTGTAATGCGCTAGTAAATATTTAATTACGTACGCTAATGTAATTTTTTATTTATTTATTTTTTTTTTTTTTTTTAAAGCGAACACAACAAAAAATAGTTAAAATCACTAAAAAAATGTTTTCATTATTGAAAAAAATCGGAAAAAGTATTCGACTGTTAAGACATTATCGAGTGAATATAATAAAAAACCTTAAATTAGAAAAATATACATATAAACATTACAAAAAAATATTAACTACGCAGAGTATACAAAAATTATCGATGATAAAACGATATATATACAAACATCATTTATCATTGCTTCATAAATGGGCTGTTAAATGGAGGATAACGATTAATGATCAGAAATCATCGCATGTCACATTCACAACTAAACGTGGAACATGTCCACCAGTAAATTATGGCAATCGTACAATACCGCAAGTACAAAACCTCGGATTAACAATTGACAGGCGCTTAACATGGAATCTACATGTCATTAATACCAGGATTAAAGCTATTGCTGAACACCTTATACCCACTGATGGAAAGGAAATCTAGATTCAGTCTTAAAAACCAAGTTATGCTATATAAAACTATAGTAGCTCCTATATGGAAATATGGTCTCTAGAAATATATGGATCAGCCGCTAAACCTCAATAAAATACAGTCGCTTCAGTCGAAAATACTGAGAATTATGACTAATGCGCCATACTATATTCGTAATAGTATAATTCAGGATGATCTGAATGTGCCCTTGGTGACGGCGGTATATAAACAACAGTATCATAGAATAGCGCACTTAGAGATAACCCAAATCCATTAATAACGCGCATGCATACTACTATACTAGACTTCCTGACAACCCGATCGGACGACTAAAGAAACACCAATGCCGAGACGTGCTTACAACTGAATAATAATAATAATAATAAACTAGGGCTTAGATAACAAAATTTTTAAATAATGATATATATATATATATATATATATATATATATATATATATATATATATAAACGATTACATCTATCGGGATGTGTTGTTATTTAACTAGATAATTAAAACCATCCATTGCGTTGATGACCAAACAGTTGGTATGCAAAAAAAAACACGATATTTTTAAATAATCTCGATAATGAATGTAGTAAACGATACAATCAGCGATATCAAATTTATATATAAACAATAACGCAATAGCGAATAAAATAATAATAAATGAAAACATTTGACACCAAAAAAATTTATACACACAAAACAATACAATAGAAAGTAGAATAAAAATAATTCGATTTCGTTAAAGTAAATATATCGATATCAATATATTTTGATTTTAATAGAAAATTCTATTTTCCTTTCACCTTTATTTGCAAGATAATCATGCGTTACTTTTGTAAAAGTGTTTTTGATGTTTTTCCACGCTTCTCCAATATTGCTTATGTTTATATATGATCTCATTTTAAGTTTTATTGTTTCTTGTCGTTATCATTCCATTGTAATCCGTCTAAAAGCTACATGTTTTTTAACACCCTTCAATTTTACATTTATTCTCGCCAGCAAAAGGTCAGAATTAATATCGGCACCCGAATATGTTTTTACACTTTTTATTACATTACCGAATTTTCTATTTATCAAGAAATAATCAATCTGATTTCTGATACTATTGTCACAGAATGTCTACAGACGCCTCGGCGGTAATTTAAAAAATATATTCATAATTATAAAATTTTCTTCGTAGCACCATTGCACTACGCGGTCACCACGTTCATTACTTTCGACTAAACCCTAATTTCCTACTACGTCAGCACGTCTTCCCTTTCTTACTTTGGCATTGAAATCGCCCATTATTGTGTTAATATAGATTAATTTAGTGAATGACAAGGCTAATCTTGATTTTGGAATAAAATTGTTCAATTTCGGCTTCAGATGCAACAGATGATGGTGCATATATCTGTATTAGATCGATGAAAATAGGCTTGTAATTAAGCTGTAAAAAATTACTCTCCCCGATACAGGTACAAATTTATTTACGTAATTATTCATGTCATACTTAACTATGAAACCGACACCGTTGTAGTGACTCGGATCATCATTTTCAGCATAGTAAAATGATAGTCATTTATTACGCATTTTCCAGAATTAGACCATCTTACTTCGTTAGCACCGAGAATGGCTATGTACAGCCTTTTCATCTCCTCGATAACGTTATGGGATTTACCACTTTGTAATAAATTACAAACATTCCAACATCCTATTTTTGTTATCTTGTTATGTGATTTTTTCAGTCAAGTCAGTGACTTTACAAGGAAATAATCCAGGTTACGAGTAAAGCATATTTAATCTTGACGTACCATGTTAGCTCGGAATCTGTACAGTGGTGGTTTTTCGTTGTCTTCCATTGGATTTTCTGTTACGGTTTACTCACTTGGCCGAAAGAACCCGGTTTTAAGGCGCCGGATACTCGTCTGCTCGCTTTAGATTGGTCTACACCAATCTGACTGAGGCACTATGTCAACAAGCGAGTTTTGCTAATAGTCTGCTGTTATTAATACAGAAGAAAGCTTAACGGTATTTATTGGTAGGAACACCTTCGGCAAGTGAACCTTCCTCCGTTTCATATCAGCGATGTAGTTGTGAGTTCCGGTCTAGGTTTCCTAATCAGCGCCAAGTTAGCCGAATAGAAAATTACCACCCTGCACGACGTGGACGTAAATCGATAGTGAACATGCGGTGTACCAGCGGATTTTAGTTGAACTGAGGTTTTTCATAGAACCTTCAGTATTGTTTCATATATTTGATTTTCGATTTTTAAAAATTTTTTCAGGCATTTTTAGTGGGCGGGTTAGTAGCTATATATGTATATGTATGTATATATATATATATATATATATATATATATATATATATATATATATATATATATTAATCATCAATATATATTAGGTTTTTTTGCGCTATAAATCGCTTACGATTAGAGATACGAAAAAAATGGTTATTAACTAACTAATTAGATGGTCATAGGAAAACCTATTAAATAAATACATATATTTCGCCAGCGGATGAGTAGCTATACATGTATATATATATAACTGGGAGATTAGTACCTATATATACCTGTAGCCCAAAACGTTTGATTGATCTTTTTTAATATATATATAGGAAACAGCAGCTGCAGAGGAATGTTTGGCGGGTAGGACATATAAACTATATACACGTACATATTAGCTGTAGGTATCGCACGTACATACATAACTTTTTATTTATATTTATATACATGTATATATAATTTTTAAGTATTCATTCAAGATTATTAGTTTTTTAATTTATATATATAATAACACGCGCGTATAAAAATAACCGTTTATAGCGGCGGGCGTGTCTTTAGTTCAACAGCAACTGCAGTATGACGTCATTTCGACGAATTTGGTTTTATCGGATGGTAAATTTCTATAGCAAAAATTAATCTCAGGAAAAATATATATAAATTAACGATATTTTTGTTTTATGTAGACTTCCCACTTGCGGAGGCCATTCATAGGGCGGGTTTACATTCCAACTAAACTGCCGCGCGGCAAGTTGTTGCATATAGGGATGGATATTCCTGGATAACTCCGCGAATTTTTAGTCGGATTTGGGCAACCCTTTCTTTGTTTTACTCCTATTGAGCCCCCCATCGATACCGGTCAGTGGGTAGCCTCTAGTTACTTACCTTAAAGTAATTCATCTTGTAAGCTATTAAAGCGAGTTCCGGGTACACGATATATTTATAAATTATGTTTATCGACTGTATTTTAATTATTTAATAAAATATTAATTAATTAATTAATTAATTGATTTATTTATTTATTGTTGTACTCTTGACTGAAATTCGCTTGGTAGCTCGGACGACATCTATGTCTTGGACTACTGACGCTCGTTGGAAACGAAATAATCAGTTTTGCCAGTTTGTTCATCTATAATTTACGATAATATCACATTTAGATTTTTCTACATCCTGTCGACATTTATGCTTCATATTTATTTTCAACGTTTTTCTAACACGTAATTTTGTTCAGTATATTAAACTTATTTTCAGCTTAGATTGTTCGGTGGTATAATTCTCGTTGTTTGTTTTTTCTTTATCTTTACCGTCATTAGTAATACAAAAAAAAAAAATGGAAATGTCTAAATTCTAATTTTTCTACTGCTAGTTAAACGGACGTTTTTTCTCTCTCTTTTTTTTTTTTTTGCATGCAGACTCTTAGGTCGTCGACGCAATTAATAATTGATTCGTCGTTTTTCTTTAATAACGATGCGTCTAAATAGATAGAATTGTTTTTTGCATGCGTCGATATTTTTATGTTGTTTGGTATATTAAACTTATTTTCAGCTTGAATGATTACTTGCCAGATTGTTCGGTGGTATAATTCTCGTTGTTTGTTTTTTCTTTATCTTTACCGTCATTAGTAATAAAAAAAAAATGGAAATGTCTAAATTCTAATTTTTCTACTGCTAGTTAAACGGACGTTTTTTCTCTCTCTTTTTTTTTTGCATGCCGACTCTTAGGTCATCGACGCAATTAATAATTAATTCGTCGTTTTTATTTAATAACGATGCGTCTCAATAGATAGAATTGTTTTTTGCATGCGTCGATATTTTTATGTTGTTTGGTATATTAAACTTATTTTCAGCTTGAATGATTACTTGTCAGATTGTTCAGTGGTATAATTCTCGTTGTTTGTTTTTTCTTTATCTTTACCGTCATTAGTAATAAAAAAAAAAAAATGGAAATGTCTAAATTCTAATTTTTCTACTGCTAGTTAAACGGACGTTTTTTCTCTCCCTTTTTTTTTTTTTGCATGCCGACTCTTAGGTCATCGACGCAATTAATAATTAATTCGTCGTTTTTCTTTAATAATGATGCGTCTCAATAGATAAAACGGTTTTTTTACATGCGTCGATATTTTTATGTTATAGTTAGACAGCGCATCTCTACGTTGAATCTTCTGATTAGATTATATCCGAGAGTGCAATGGTCTTCGTACATGTGATATTAGCAAATTTAAATTTTCAGCAAATGTACTATTCTGTTGTACCGCTGCTTATATAACTAAAGGAACATTTAGATCGTCCTGAATTATATTGTTTCTTATATAATACGGCGCATTAACCATTATCCTCAATATTTTAGATTGATATGACTGTATTTTGTTTAGGCGCGTCTTAGCAGCTGTTCCATATATTTCTAAGCCATATTTCCAGATAGGAGCTATGATAGCGTTGTAAAGTAAAACTTTATTTCCAAGACTTAGTTTTGACTGCCTTGTGTAATTATATATAACCGATGATTATACGATAAGAAGAAGAAGAAGTGAAGTCACATAACCTTTTCAGAATAATTTTTTCAGCGATTTTGCTAAGATTGCTAAGCAAGCTGATTGGACGGATATTGTCTATCTGAGTGGTACTGGAATTATTTTAGCCACTTTCCAACTAGAAGGGAAGTATCCAAATTTAAATGTTGCATTAATCAAATTAGTTAACTGGACGACGGATTTTTGAGGTAGCATTTTAATAACAGTGGATTGGATACCATCGTGACCTACCGAGTTTTTTCTTGGTTGTGGATTTTACATATGTAAAAACTTCTTTGGGAGAAGTTAATTTAATATTAGCTATCTGAGGTGATGCGATAAATCTGCTGACAACTTTATGTACTTTGTTCTTCTGATAGCTTGAAGCTAAATGTATATTTCTGCTGTGAACCTCAATATAGCATGCAGCAGGCAATTCTGCTTTATGGGTATTATTATATGCATATGTTTTATTATGAGGATCATGATTTGGGGGAGTGCTTCAGGATGTTGTGTATATTGTTTGCATATCTTCCAAAGACTATTATTTTTAACAGAAAGGTTAGAAATTATTTTACTAGACTTTTCGTTATTATGTTTATTTAGTAAATATCGAACTAAAATCGAAAGTTGATTCAATAATTTCTTAATATTTTGTGAATAAGTACGCGAACGACTTTTAGTATAGGATTTTCTGACAATATTTTTGATTTTAATTATGGAAGTTATATATAAAGGGATCGAAGATATAGGGGAAACATTCTACTTGATAGGAACAGAAAGGGCAATAGCTTCATGAATCAAGTTTGTCAGAGTGGTGGGACAGTGGTCAATGTTGTCAGTATGAGAAATAGGTAGGTTTAAGTTTATATTATCAAAAATATGACGCTAAAAGAAATTCCAGTTCGTATTTTTAAAATTAAATGTTTTACCTACTGGTTGTTGCAGTATGTTGCCAGTTTTGTCGATTATAAATATTGGGTTATGATCGGAGGATAAACAGTTAACTGAAATTGGCAGCGTTGTATTGATATTTTTGACTAGAACAAAATAAATAATACTAGGTCGAGTCCAGTCGGCGGGACGTATGTAGGTTCTCGTGGTGTTAATATTTGTATATTAGTTTGTAGAGAAGTACTAAGTAATTGCCTGCCTGATTATTATTAAAATTATTCTAAGACTTATAGAGTTTAATTCGCCGATTAAAATAATTGTTTTACTTGTCTTCATTAAGGATAAAATATCTTCCCCCTATAGTCAATCGATTAGGCGGTTTATAAACAGCAAAAATAGTAGCAACTTCTACATTGCGATTTACATGATGAGTATTACCAGCAGTGGTTAAATAAATGTTTATGCCAACAGCCTGAATACTATGTAAGGGGGGCGTTGGCACAATATCATACTTTAGTCGTTGATTAATCAACAATGCTATCCTCCACTATAACGCGTCCCATCTTTTCTACAAATATCAAAGCCAGGAAATTTAACTGTGAGGTTACTGTTCGGTTTAGTCTCGGATAAAGCAATGATATCAATACTATTGTAAATAGCATGAAGCTCAGCTAGTTTGTGTGCTATAGAATTACAATTCCGGGCAACTAACTTAATCATATTACATGAAAAAAAAACAAAATACATATAATTTACTACAATTATTTCTAAAATAGCCGCTATTTTTGTGGAACTATCTGCATTCGCGAGTGCATTTAGTTTTGTAATTATAATTTTAATAACAATCATTAATTTATTAAAATCAGTGCCTTTAAGTAATAATAAAATGGTTTGACAACGGAGAGATTGAAAATATTTCTGAAACGTCAGACCGGTAACAAATTTTGATGTAGTTCTCATCGAAAAAATTTGACGATTGTATGTTCCCTTAGAATGTTCGGAACGTACTTCTTCCTATTCAACAAGCGTTAGTTACACTTTTTTTTTTTTACACTTACTCTTCAATTAATTACTCATCGTGAATACTACAGTACATTATACGTGTTTGTCGAGTAGACTAATGTCTCAATGTATATAGTGCACATTTTTAATGTAATATTTTCTATACTGTGGATGCATTTTGAAGATCGATTAAACATATATTTATATTTATATATATATACTAGCTGACCCGGCGAACTTCGTATCGCCCCACAATCAATAAATGTATTAATTTATTAACTGAATTAAATAAAGCACAAATACCGATGGAGAATTAGGAATTATACAAAAAATTAAAAAACAAATTTATAACGAAATTTAAATGATATGTCGATACTTTTTAATTTTTGTAGATTTATTGAACTTAAATGCATTGTAGAATCGGCCGACCAAAAATCGCCGGCAGAATTTTTAAAAATCGAAAATGAAATTTTCAACTCGCGATTTCTCGTTACCGGTTAATTTTTAAAACATTTACCTCATAACATAAATTATAGATCACGACGTCTACTTTCTTTTAAGCCCAACCCGAACCCCCGATCTCTCATAGGGGCCTCAAAAAGGGTCCAAACCCCGAAAACCCTTCAAGCCCAATTTTCTCGGCGAGTATTCGATATAAAAAATACTGCAATACCATCGTTAGATGCGTATTTTAATAACAAATAACTTTCGTGTAAACAATTTTTTCAAATTTCGAATCGTTCGCGAATTATTTTGAAAAAATCGAAAGGTGTGTTTGAAATTTTTGGGTTCGGCTTGAAATTTTTTTTCGCGGTTTTTTCGCTTTATCCTATAGATCTTATATACTAACGACTATTTCGAGAAACGGAATCGTTTAAAAATATTTACATCGCTCGCTATGCCTCGCCAAAGGTGGCGGGTCATCGATTTTCGAAAATTCGTAGCTCGAGACCTATCGATCGTAACGAAAAACGCTTTTCTGTTTTGAATTCGTCATTTTAATATCTATCATATCCATATCGATTCAATCGAAATTTTAATGAGTCACCCCATACACCTCTGGGCTGTTTTTAGGGCTTTTCCGGCAACTATTCGAATTTTTCTCGCCGTCAAAACCATCCTTGAACTTCAACGAACATTTCAAAAAAAGAATTGGCCAAATTGGTCCAGGCGTTGTTGAGTTATGCGCTTACCAACACATTTAACGATTCATTTTTATATTATAGAAGAAGAAGATATATATACAGTAGAACTTATTTTATCTGTCACCCTCAGACCGGGCCTGTGAAGGATAACTGAATAGACGGATAACGGAAATTTCATTACAAATTACATATATATATATATATATATATATATATAAGTACGGTACTAAACCGTAAATCATTTAGGAAAGAAATTTTTAAAAATAAGTTAAATTGGATAACATTTAGTGTATTCTTATTTAGACATTTAGTATAACATAATGCAATATAGTACAATTACATAGAAAAACTGTTTCTACGTCAAATTATTTACATCTTAAAAGAATCGGTAATTTTGTTCAGCTTCTTTGCAGGCTGAGCTTTCTTTACGACGATGTTCTGTATAATCGATGCGTTTCGTTAACATCAGCTTCCGAATGGCTGATTGCTTAGTTTTGGTTGCATTTTAATTCTTAATCGTCATCAATTTCACCATTATTGGACTGCTGAATGTTAGATACAATACCTTCATAAGTCAAAATTTTAAAACCTTCATGTTGTTTATCTGCTGCTTCTTCAGTTTTTTTTTTTTTTTATTGTCATTATTAAGCAGATGATTATTGCCAAACTCCATGATTTCGTCAACACTCATCGTTCCCGTCGTTTCCCGTTTAGTGGGTAGATACCTCCTATTCTGTAGGTTTAACATTTTATTAAGGTCAACCTATGCACTAGCATCGTGAAAAATTGCGTCCTTAATGTTGTAGTTTTTCGAAATATCTTTAACACTATTGTTGTACCGTCGGATGACAGCAGACATTCAATGAAATTCCTCCCTGTACCGACGAGCAGCTGCTACAGTGACGGATAAGTGACGGTTAAAAGTAGTTTTACTGTATACATAAAACTAATTAGTAAATACGTCGTCCAATTAATATTCGAATTGATGTTTCTTGAAACATCGTCCGTGTATTCTCGTTTAAAAAAATAACCGAAATATCTGTTCGGTATTTATGCGCTGACGTGGCAAAATTTATTTGAATAACGGGATTTTAAAATTACGTTAATGGTTATTACGTGATAAATAGTGTAAACATCGCGTTAATAAGGAGCCAGCACCGTTAATTAGTCCAGCGTTCTTGTTCTTTTACGCCTAATTTAATTATGTAATTAAATTTGCGCCTTTATTAAAATTTGTCCTGGAATGATTTTTTCAATCTATTATTATTATTATTATTATTATTATTATTATTATTATTATTATTATTATTATTATTATTATTATTATTATTATTATTATTATGACTAGTTCACACGATCGACTAATTAGTAACATCGTTTACTAATGATTCGGTTTATTATTTAGTCAGATTTATTTTAATTCTTTATTAGTACACAATGTAAACACGGTGTTATAGCAAATGAAAAAAAATATTCTTAAATGGTAATAAGTTACATATAATCGATAACAGATATAAAATAAATGAAATGTATTTAAAATAAAGTTAGAAGATATATTTCAGTTGAATAATATAGAATTGTATGAACTCTACGAAGTAAATCACATTGCCATACAGATTTTAGAACTCCATCGATAAATTTAATATATTTTAATATAACACGCGTAGAATTATGTAGTCGGTGTTTTACGAAATCAATCATTTATTCTAGTAAAAATATAACTAAAAATCATCACCGTATTCAAAATGTGAGACTAATTTTCAATCGGTTCTAGTGAAACCTACTAACATCGATATACATCTAGAATCTTTTTAAAGAAATTTCGAACACTTTTTCGAGCGTAGGTTGTTGAATTTTCGGAATTTCAAAAATCCGACTTTTCAGCTCTTTCAGATCACGTGGATACGCTTCGTAAATACGGCTCTTAAGGTATCCTCGTAAAAATCGCGTAACTTTTAATTCGTTTCGAAACTCATTTTGCACTGTTACGATCGATTCACGCCGAAAATAACGTTCCACGCAAAGCTCCTTTCCGTTATAGGATGCCGTGGTAACTGGAACGAATCTCTCGTGCGTACACTAAACGCGGAGCACGCGGTTTGCGTTGTAGCGGTGTTACCAACTGCGCTGTTCAAGAAACCAAACCATTCGTCTCCGCTTGGTTACCCTGACTGAATTACAATTTCGTTCAATTTTTATTTAAACGGTCCATTATAAGGAGGAAAAATTTATTTATTTATAATCCGAAATATTCTATCTTAATTGACGAAAAATAAAAAATGTATATATATATCGATTTGTTGAAGATTTTCATTAACCCGGTTTACGGGCAAGATGCTGCTAGAAAGCGTAGATGATGATTGCAATTATTGTAACAAACGGTCCAGTCGATCGAATATTTTTCGCGCGATTAATATTCATAATTCGGAATATGTAATTACTTAAATCGTTTTGTATGATAAACATTCGCCTAGTATGGTAAGATATTCTACTAGACATTCTTCGCATTAATTCGGATTTATAATTTCATCACCGCAGTTTATCTTTAAAAAGATAATATTTATTAATAATCGCCTCATTTATATGTTGTATATGAAATTATATAATGGCAAACCACCACGTACAACATCATGTTCGCGTTAGTAATAATATAGTACACTAGAAAAACAGACGCGGGCTGTATCGTGACAACAAAGCGACTACAATCAGTTCTCCCACGTGTGGTACGCGTGTGTATTATGATTGCCTTGTACAACAACGAATTTTGTCTACCAGTCCGATGATCGTGGTATTATAGATTTATATATTTTATTTTTATCACTTGATAGTCGAAAAGCTTGATGTGATTTGTTTCAATTTTAAATAGTTCTGTTACTAATTGATCTGCTCTACTAAAATCTTTATTATAATGATTACAGCCGAAAAGAGTGTGCTTAAACTTTAGTGAAGTTACATTGTAAATAATCTTTAAATACGCCGCGGCCCGTAATAAATTGTACGTTAAAAAAATCAGGTGTAAATGATACGTATTACTAATAAATCTTTTTTTTCAATACCGGCTTAGCTATAGCATTATATTCATTTCACCGTGATTGAAATTTATTTGTATAGTGCTTATCTAATATGTGTTACAAGATACCTCGTATATACTATTATTATTATTATTATTATAAAAAAATAAAATATAAAGAAAAATTTTTATTTATATTAAAAAACTATTATATATTTATTAATGAATTAATTATAAAAAAATAATAATTTAATTTACTTGAAAATAATAAAAAACCAGACCGGATTCGTAATTGTTTCAACCAATCATTCTCATTTAATTCTAACCGGCTTGATTAAGAAACTAACGACTGAACTTTGTCACTGAAAAACTAGAACTCATTCGAAAATGAACAACCGTCCCTTTTTATACATTTTTCTTAAGCCTTTACTGGCTGTAATTTATTTTTACCGGCTAAAATTATTTGGTCAAACTAATTTACTGTTTTTTTCTCTTTCCATTGACTAAGTAAAATTAATTTTAACTATTTTATAATAATAGTTTATCTACTACAAATCCGGCTTGGTTATATTATAATAATTTTAATATATTTTACTTTAATTAAATAAATAATTATATATATATATATATATTGTTTTATTATATTAATTAAATTAAATATTAGTTTTCCACCTTCAATATAATAAATACGTGAACATACGACGATCGTCGTAATGTACAAACTGTTTAAAAATGTTAAAAGTTTATCTTCACCAATCGAATAAGATTGTCGACGTTTTACGTTACCGAATTCGTGATCTGAATTTATTTTATTTTTTATGAGTAATATGTTAATATGTTTCTAAGCTTAATAGTTTGATTCATCTTAATATATATATTAAAAAAATTATATATATATATATATATATATATATATATATTAAACATTCGCCCACAGCTTGATATTGATTTTGATAGTAAATTTATATATAATGAATTTTTTTAAACTCTATTCTTTTTAACATATTCCTTTTTGTTTCACTTCTTAATTTTCAGTAAGTTTGTTTTATGTAATAAAACACATTTTGTTTACAAAAAATCAGCTTTATTGTGAATTAGTGTGTGTCACCTGACTCGAATAAGAGCTCTTTTGTATGAGAATATCTCTATGCATATGATTTTATGTGTTAATGCGCGTGTTTAGAGCTTACTTACATAGGAGTAAGAATTTGTGATTTGTATTTGGATATGTGCTTGTATATAAGTATTGTATTTCATTAGAAACGTTATTATTGTTTTGTTGGTATTAGTAATTTTTGCATTTGGATATGTGCTTGTATATAAGTATTGTATTTCATTAGAAACGTTATTATTGTTTTGTTGGTATTAGTAATTTATTTTTCCTTTTTTTTTTTTTTTTTTTGTAACGTGATTTTAATTAACCTGTTGTGTGAGTGTGGTCTAATTTTATTTTTGTTCGTACTTTTAATTTATAATTATTCTCTAAGTGCCTATCTGTACGCCCTGATGTTCTGTATATAAATAAGTAAAAAATTTCCCCATAGTTGTTTTGGCTTAATGTTGCATTTACTCAAGCTAGATTAATGATTCATTTATGACTCTTGCTTCGTAGTTAATACGTCGAAAGACTGTTCACAATTGCAAATATTATTATTATTATTATTTTGATCATTCTAGTTTTTATATTCTGAAGTAATCTCGATAACGCAATAGTGTGGTTGACGGTATCGGTAAAAGCACGTGGCTGTTATTTCAATTTTTTTCTATATACGTACACGCGCACGTTATAATATTCATACACGTATATGTAGTTGTGTGTGTGTGTTACCAATGTAATATTTCTGTGATGTAAACGTTTCGCAAGATACACGATTAATAATTTTATTACCCCATTCTTATTGTTTATTTATGCCATGGAGATCTTTAAATGATTTGTATGAATTTATTTTAATTTTCTTTTCCTTTACTTTCTGTTCGTTAATGGTTTTTTGTTTTTTTTCTTTCTTTTTCGTTTTCGTCGATATATCTATGTTTCACTCGTTCACCATCTGGCATTCGATCTTCAACCGATGATGTTGAATAGTAGATATTTATTATTTTATCAACTTCCGACTTATTCCCGGATAGTGTTTTTCCTCGGCAATGCAAAAACTGACATTATAGAGATAATGTCGAAATTAGCCATCTGCAAAACTGCTATATTTAATGATTACACCGTTATCCGTGTTTTTAGATAATAATTATTTCCCTAATTGCTATTAATGGTTCATTTCGTAATTCTGACGCAGCGACGAAGTTTTGAGGCGTGTCATGATTTGTCAACACGCACACATAACACACGGCGCGTTCAATGAGCGATGAAATTGAAAATGCGATACTATTTGATTTTTACGAAATTTTAGTTGCTACAACTTTCCTCTCTACCCTTATCGAGTTTCAAAATAGTTTATCGTCACGATTCAGCGTTTGCGCAACTGTTGTGCGTTCTTATAATTTCGAAACGCAAGAAAATATTGAACGACGCGTACTGATTAAGTTCTGTTTTAAAGCCGATAAAAATTCGATGTCAGTGTATTTCGTCCGTATAATTCGATCTGAACGATTAAAAAGTCGGTAGGAGACGAGCAGATAGGCGGGGCACTTTGCTTTACGAAACGATTGATGCAAAGTTCTAAATGAAATGTTTTCAACCGCCTCTGTAAAAGCATTACACGCGTTATTAGTGGAAACCGATCTTTTTCATGTTGCTCGTTAAAATGACCCTGCTCAGACTGCTGCGATAAAAAAAATAAATAAAATGGCTTTGGTGTCCAACCTGCTACACGCCACAGCGTTTTAAGTTTCCCACGACTATTTTCTGTTTTATAAGCTGATGATGGACTTTGAAGGCGACGTTTTTCTTAGACGGAGACACCGAGTTGGAAAAAATGATTTTCCAGTGATAATAGGAAAATTGGAAGAACGTGTGCCGACGTGTGTATACAATTTAATAAAGACTACTTTGAAGAAAAAGTTTGTTAAATTGTTTTACTCGTTCTTATAGCGACAGTCTGCTTATGGAAACACGCTATATATATATATATATATATATATATATATATATATATATATATATATCTATTTATATATATATATATATCTATTTATATATATATATGTATTTTTAAATATGTACACGTGTCGAGGTTGTGGTTCTTCTGTGACATTTGTTACCATTGTTAGATTGAAAAATTATCGTATTTGTATTTATGTTAGTAACCGCAACATTTCTCGCTCGGGCACTATTAAATAATTTCTTATTTTTCTAAATACATTAATACTAACGATGTTAAAACGTATTAACCGAGTTTGTAACTGCGGTAAATGCTAGAAACAACAGTCTCTCTTTGTTAACTATAGTTTTAATAAAGTGAATGACCAGAACCCACTCCTGGGGGAGGGGGGGATTAATTATTATTCTAAAAAAGTTCGAAATACAATTTATAAGTTTACGAAGGATAATTTCACGTAGTATTAAAACCCGAGAAGGTTTATAATATCATTAACGTATAAAACTTCACTATGGGATGACAATATGTCCTCCATTTTAAGTTAAAACTTTCCGATGAAATCTATTGTCGACTAATGATTATGAACGCTGCGATGAAATTCGGATACTACCTGCGTGCTTGGAAAATTGATAAAATTATAGCACGCCTGTGCCAAGATTCGTCCAAAATCAGTAATATACGATTCATCGCAATTTCAATAAATTGACCGAAAAATTATTTTTAAACCGGCCAAATGAGTACGCTATTTGCTATAATGTTATTCTTAAAGAACAATTCGGATTCAGGCTAGCTCGTTTTCTACTCGTTAAATCGCAAGAATCGCATAACACATTGCGCATAATTTCAACCGTAATAAGCATACTGAATTGATTATGTTTGACATCGCTATAGCGTTCGATACTACCCCGGTACAATGGTATTATATATGAAATGATTGTAATTTTCCACCATACATAGTTAACTAAGTAACAAATATTTTATGTTGAAATTAATTAAACGCTTTCTTCCAGCAAGACTTGTCTAGTTTATAGCTCGAAGTAACGTCTTAGGACTGTTGACTGTTTTTATTCTTATTTTCGAAGTTGTATTTTATACCGACGATACAGCTCTATTCTGTAGTGTTCGAATATCGTGCACTGTTAGTAACATATTACAACAAGCATCTTCCACCTATTTTGAAATATTTCACTAAATGAAAAATTGTCAATCCATCAAAAACCATATCATTAATCCTCGGACGACCCTTGTTATCCGATAAAATTAATATTAATGAGAAAACTCGTTGAGCGGTCTGATGTGTTCCTTATTCAGACGTAGTTTTTAGAAAACTTTTACCGAGCAGATTTATACTACTTTTACAAAACTAACAGAACTCTATATGTTCAATTTATCACATTTTTAAATCTATATTATATTGTTCGTTCAAGTCGTGCTTATCGTGTTTTCGTCGTATTCGGTCTTGCATTCAATTGTTTCTTAATAATAATTCGTTTTGAAACGATTGCTGTAATTTGAACGATTAATATTCGTCGTATTATTTTGTGTGTGTGACAAAGTGGTCGGCTCGCTTATCAGCAAGTCGAGGCTTTGTTATCTCTAATAAGCCATCGTTATGGTTCTACGCTCGCCTATTCTTCACCGTAAATCTACGAACAGCCGACAAATCGAAGATGCTGCTGCTTCTTCTGATAATATTGTCTTCGAAAATGACGATTCGATGCAGATCGCCGGTGAGCCCGTTCCTTTATTTCCGTTCGTTATTAATAGCGATATTACATATAGTAATAATAATTATACTAACAATACAAATAATAACGTAACTACAAACACAACTAATAATTTTTCATTAAATAAACCGGTGTATGCCCCGTTATTATCACCTTCCAATATTTCTAATATGAATGTTGTAAATGAAAAAAATAATCCACTCGAAAGCATCCAGGTTTCTACAGATAATGACTTGAAGCATGGATGGCAAGAAGCTACGAGGGCTACAAATAAAAAGAGACATAAACAGGGTAGTTCATTAGGTACTACAAATAGCCCTACGGCTACTAGGACAAAAAAGGTCTTCATCCAGACCAGAAATCGTTACTCTCAGCTTGCAACCGATGATGGTGTAAATCAAGAAGAGAATTTAAGCAATAACGGAGCTGTCAATAACGAAAATCCCCCACCAGTCATGGTGTATGGGGTAACTAATTACAAAAGTATGTTAGCGGACTTCACTAAAATCCTTTCAGTAGACAAAATACGATGCAGGTCCTTAAGCGACAAACGGGTTGAAATAAAAACGAAAGAAATCGCGGAATATCGGAAGTTAATAACTTATTTAAGAACTAGTAACTTAGAATTTCATACTTATCAAATCAAAAGTGAAAGACCTTTCCGTATTGTCATAAGAAATTTACATCATAGTCTAGAATTAAACGACATAGCCATGGCTCTAGAGGAAAAAGGACACACGGTTAGAAGTATTATTAACATAAAGCATCGATCAACAAAACTGCCACTACCTCTCTTTTTTGTCGATCTTGAACCAAGAGAAAATAACAAAGAAATTTACAAGATACAATATCTATTAAATATGAAAGTAAATGTTGAGGCGCCGCACGTTAAAAATGAAATCGTACAATGCGCTCGCTGTCAGCAATACGGTCATACCAAGAAATACTGTAATCGTAGAGCCATTTGTGTTAAATGTGCTGGTACCCACTTCACACATGAATGTACTAAAGACAAAAATTCACCTGCTATATGTGCAAATTGTGGGCTTAACCATCCGGCAAGCTACAAGGGTTGCGAATTATATAAAAAATTGCAAAAATTACGAAGCCAGGATAAAAACGATGCATTAAAATCCCTAAGTAGACAACCTATAAAACAGAAATTGGTACAAACTCAACAACAGTCGGAAACAGCAATTGAGTTGCAAGCTGTGCCACCAGAGAAAGAACAAATGAGAAATATAACATCTCTTTCATATGCTCAGGCAGTGTCCACAAACCAACAAAATTCCCCCAATGATGTAGCACCCACAAATATTGAACAAACCCTAAGTGCGTTTCTAGTTGAAATAAAATCTTTATTCAAGGAAATACTCCAACAGCAGACAGAAATGATAAATAATATAATCAGCACCATCATGTCTGCTCTTGTAAACAGGAGATGATGGATAACAAAAACAATAAAAATCAGTCATGTTACAAAATTTCGCTTTGGAATGCAAATGGTTTACTACAGCATCGATTAGAACTCGAATTTTATCTAAAATCGAATAACATCGATATAATGTTAATCTCTGAAGCTCGCTTTACAGAAAAAAGTTACATTAGTATACCAAATTATAAAGCCTACTGGACCTTGCATCCGGATAAGAAAGCACGTGCAGGAACTGCAGTCTTAATTAAAGATAGCATTTTTCACAATACTATGGAAAACTATCAAAAAGACTACATTCAGGCCACTCGCATTACCATAAAACAGGGTTCTAAGGCGATAAATTTGGCAGCCGTATACTGCCCTCCCAAGTATAAATTAAGTCATCAAAAACTTGCTGAATTTATAAAAACAATGGGAAAACGATTTATTATAGGAGGAGATTATAATTCGAAACATACCCATTGGGCTTCCCGTTTGATAACTACTAGAGGCAGAAATTTGAAGATGGCTATTGACACGGAAAAATGTGATACAGTCTCAGGAGGCTTACCCACCTACTGGCCATCTGATCAAAACAAAACACCAGACCTGTTGGACTTTTATATTATAAAAGGTATAGCAAAAAATTATATCAAAGTTACCAACGACTTAACTTCCCTGTCTTCTGATCACTCAATCGTTACATTATCAATAAATGAACAGGTATGGCTGAAGGAGCATAAAGCAGCACTAAGCATCAGAAACACAAAATGGGACACATTCAGAAATCTACTAGATGAAAATATAAATCTATCAGTCAGATTGAAAACAGAGACAGAACTGGACGATAGTGTTAACCTATTCTCTACTCAAGTTGTACAAGCAGTCTGCAGAAGTACTCCATCACCAACTCAAAAACCATTACAAACCCAGGTTTTTCCAGATTATATAAAAAAACAAGTGGCAATCAAAAGACGGTTGAGAAAACGCTGGATGCAGTCAAGAAGTCCAGCTGACAAGACGGTATTAAACAGACAAACTAGAAAACTCAAAGATCTTCTACAAAAATTCAAGAACACATCCTTCAATGAATTTGTTTCTAATTTAACAACATCAAAGGAAAGTAATTATTCATTATGGAAAGCGGTTCGCTACTGTAACAAGCCAGAACCTAGAAATAACCCACTAAAAAGTGAAAATGGAGATTGGGTTACAGATGATGCTACCAAAGCAGAGTTGTTTGGAGTACATCTGTCCAACACTTTTCAAACAGAAAGAACTAAATCTGCCATTGAGGATGATATCCAAAATTATTTAAAACAGGAACCAAGTAAATCTGATACTAAAATAAAGATGTTTTCACCGAAGGAAATAAAAGAGGAAATAATGAAGTTGAATAAAAATAAAGCGCCAGGATATGATCTTATAACGGGCCAAATTCTGAAAGAACTTCCGCAAAAAGCATTAATGAATCTAACTTATATCGTCAATGCAATTATGCGAATACAATACGTTCCTTTATTATGGAAGTTCGCAAATGTGATTATGATACAAAAACCAGGAAAGCCCCCTGAAAAACTGTCGTCCTATCGGCCTATATCACTCTTATCAATTTTGGCTAAACTATTTGAAAAACTCTTAAAGAAAAGAATTCAAAAATTCATTGATGAAAACAAAATAATCCCCAACCACCAATTTGGATTTAGAACTGGCCACTCAACAGTCCAGCAAGTCCACAGGCTCGTTAATCAAATCGAAACAGCTTTTGAGGAGAAGGAGGTCTGCTCAGCGGCCTTCCTAGATATTCAACAAGCGTTCGATAAAGTCTGGCACACTGGTCTACTATACAAATGTAAAAGGGTCCTGCCAGTACAATATTATAATATTATAAAATCCTATCTAGACGAAAGATACTTTCGAGTCATAGTAAATAATGAACAATCTCAAATTCAAAAAATTAAATCGGGCGTACCCCAAGGAAGCGCGCTTGGTCCCTTGTTGTACTCGATATTCACTTATGACATACCGGTACCAAGGAATGCGAGTGTAGCAACATTTGCTGATGACACGGCAATAATGGCTTCACATAAGCTTCCGCAAACATCAAATAAAATATTGCAAAGTGCAGTCAATGAAATTGAAAATTGGTCGAGCAAATGGAAATTGACAATAAACGAGTCCAAGAGTACCCACATTATATTTACTAAAAGGAGAATTGTTCGCAACAGATATAAAATCTTTATCAAAGGTAGGAAAATTGAACAAAGTCGAGCGGTAAAATATCTAGGAGTTCACCTAGACCAAACTTTAACATGGGCTCAGCATATTAGAGCGAAGAAAACGGAGTTGAACATAAAAACTAAACAGCTGAACTGGTTGCTTGGTCCACATTCACAACTTCATACTTTAAACAAATTACTACTGTACAACGTAGTATTAAAACCTGTATGGCTATACGCAATTGAGCTGTGGGGCTGTGCGTCCAAAAGCAAAGTAAACAAAATTCAGACGTATCAAAACAGGGTATTACGTGCAATTGTAGGAGCACCGTGGTACGTCTCAAACCGTACGCTACATGTAGATCTAAATATAAAGTACATAAACGAGGTAATTCAAGAAGCAATTGAAAAACATATATGGAGACTACAGTACCACACAAACCCACTAGCAGATAGTTTGTTGAAGAAACCAACAAAGGCCAAAAGATTGAAAAGAAGAACGATGATGGATTGGATATAGCCTATAGCCATTTCAAAATAAATTGAGACCTTGCTAATGGGCATATTCTCAAGAAATCAAGTGCGTTTTCAAGAGACAACATCCGGTTGATGACATAAAATTGTCAGTACCTGATAAGAAGAGGATTTTAAAAAAAAAAAAAAAAAAAAAAAACTTAAACGTTAAAAGCGAATTATTATTATTATTATTTTTTTTTTTAAATAAAACTGTTTTATCTGCCTCGCAATGGCCTAGTCTTGTCCAGTTTTTGATGAATTCTAATTTTTGAGAAACTGCAACTCGTACAAAATCAACGTTTAAGATGCCAACTCCTTATTTAGACGTAGGTTTTAGAAAACTTTTGCCGAGCAGATTTATAAAAACTGACAGAACTCTATATGTTCAATTTATCACATTTTTAAAAGTAAGCCTCACTTAAACGTTAAAGGCGAATTATTATTATTATTATTCTAAAAAAAAAATAAAACTGTTTTATCTGCCTCGCAATGGCCTAGTCTTGTCCAGTTTTTGATGAATTCTAATTTTTGAGAAACTGCAACTCGTACAAAATCAACGTCTAAGATGCCAACTCGTTATACCGGAATATCATATATGCACCAGCGTACGTTATATATTCCCCTATTCATGTTCTCTTCGAATTTGACCATCTATGGATCACGTGAAAACAACAAACTTTTGCTTCTCCCTTCTTCCCAGTATTTCTTCATAGTTTCACTCTGCTTTTTCTTCCTGTCATCTGTCCATTCTTGCCGGCTTCCATGCTTTTCGGTTCTTTTAATATTCCCCTCTATTATAGATTATATATTCAAAATTAGCGAATAAATTTGTTTTCATAACTGCGTTATTATGCATAGTAACCGAATTGATATAGTTAACCGTTACAATTCCGGGCAACCCATGTTCGCGTCACGACCTGTCTTAATTTGTATTCTACGTAATTATGTAGTCGTCAAGATATTTCATTAGTATACCTCGTACACGTATTATTATCATTTTGTCTTTATAACGAGCGTTAAAGTAAGTTTTTTGTTATGCGCGTTTTTTCATTTTTATTAATTGCGGGTTTTTAACATTTCTCACTTGACATACTTTACGTTTAACTGTAGTTGTTATTTAAGTTCTAATATCGTGATTCACGTGAGGTCCTGCCGATACTCCGTTATGTAAATAGTTGCGTGTACATGTTATAATTTGATCGAGTACACTCCATGCTCAGTGATGTTATTACATCGGAAATTAAATATCAAAGAAAAATTATCCAGATTCCGGAATAAACTAAAAGAAGTTCCCTCCTAACGATTCAAATCGGCATCGACACACACACACACACACACATATATATATATATATATATATATATATATATGACTATACTTTTCCATCATGCGTATGGTTTGAAATTGATTTTTGTGAAGCTAGCACTCTTAATGGGCACTAACTCGATATTAAAACAGACGGCGCGAACATGGACGGAAGAAAGAACAGAATTGACTTATTACTAACATCGTGCGAATAGCTTTTCCGTGGTCCATAGATGGTCAAAATCGAATATAAAAAAAAATATATGTATATATATATGTGTATATATATATATTTTTTGAAGTGTGAATTTATGATATATTAGAGAAAAAAATTATCGAGATTCCTGACTAAACTAAAAGAAGTTCCCTCCTAACGATTCAAAGCGGCATCGACATATACACACACACACACACACACTCACACATATATATATTCAAGTATGAATTTATGATATATTAGAGAAAAATTATTGCGGACTAAAATAAAAGAAATACCCGCCTAACTATTTAAAGCGGCATCGATATATATATATATATGTATGTATGTGTATATATATAAGTATGAATTTATGATATACTCAATATTGTGAGTGTGTGACTTTTCGACCTTGTTAATTTGCGTTAACACGTCGCTTCGTTTGAACCAATTGATAATGACTGAGTAAACATTATTGTTACCCTCGTTATCACATGAGAAGCGCTGATAACCGAATAATTAGATCATTGCTGATTAAACTTTCTTGGCAGGTTGTAGCCTTCTCTTTGATTATACGTACGTGATTTATTTATTTACGTTTTATTTGTTTGTTGAATCATTTCAGTAATGATTTTAACCTAATTTCGTTATGTTTATCAATTATATATTTTTATACACACACACATATATATATATATATATATATATATATATATGTATGTATATATTAATCAGCTTTTCCGATTTAGAACATTGTCAAATTTTCATTTATATAAGTGTAGAAATTTAAATTGGTCTCCGTGTCGTAGTGATAACGTTTTCCCACTGGCTCACTAACGACTGGCAGCGCGAGGGTGCTGTACTTTATTAGATCCACGGTAAATAGAATACACGGTAGGGATCAAGCAGCTATTGACGTCATTGGTGTCCAGTCGAGCTCGACGATGTACAACGTAAACGCTACTTTCGGTTCCTTACTCTAGCTGTGATTATATTTACAATTTTACATTCCTCTCTTTTCGATATAATTAATTTATTTTAATTTTATAACAATTACATTATATCCATTAACATTATTTAACGCAATTAGTATATCGCTGTTTTGTTTTTCAACTTGTTTAAACGCAATAATTTCGTTAAAGATTGTAGTATGAAGCAAGTTTCATTTAAATTTTTGGATATTTTAAATAATACCAAAAATATGATAAAAATTTATTTATATAAGCAAATATTTCACTCACCAAATTTTAGTTATTGCAATTTTATCAATTTATTCCTTTTTTTTCCTTCATCGTCGGTATTTTTGCTTCGGTAGATTGTTCTTTTACTGGACTTTTTTTTGTTTAGCGTCTTAATTCTGATGAATGTTCGTGTTCTGACGAAACAGGCGAATTCATCAATCCCGATGCTGCTGTATCTTAATTTTAAAATGTTGATCAATGTTTTCATCACCTCTGAATTCCTATTGATGTTATCACTGCCGTGGTAATTGCTAAAATCTTTTTCCATATTATATACTATGTCTGTCCACTGCTCGGTTGGATTCATTAACGCACGAGTCCATATTGTTGCCAGCCAGTCTGTTTGCTTAGGTGGATTTATTTTTGTTGGATGTCCGTACTCAAAAACAGTATCTAGTCCTTTTTTTTTTACACGATATGCAATGTAACCAGCTAGCATTTTTAAGAGATCGTTGTTTTCACCTTCTACTTGGCCCGACTTTTCTCTATCATCCGATAATGTTTCGATCACGCGAGTAAAGTCATTTTCTTCTTCGTGAAAATTTATATCTTTTTCTAATTCTTCGCATTCCGATGATTTACTTTCGCTACCTTTTTCAATTTCATTTATTACGTCGGCGCTTAATGTTACCAGCGCTTCATTCCACGAATTAGCAGTTTTTATTATCGAACCCGCATTTTTACTAAAAAGAAGGCACTTAATTCTTTGATTTACAGCAGTTGGCGAGGGATGATCATAAAATTTACCCGAGCCTCTAATCGAAGAAAAATAAGATTCAAGAATATCTTGGTTGCACCTCGTCGACATTATGTAAGAATATCCTTCACAATATAATTCAGAAAACATCCGCTGAAGACTTCGAATAGAAACCTGAAAAGCAATTTGAAATGGTAACAAATTCGATCTACCGATTATAAAGAAGTCGAAGCAATGATTAACCATCCCATAAAGGTTTCTGTAGGATGCGTCGTTTAACTGATTTTTCGAGTTGATTACTTTAAATAAAAATACATACGTATTGTTTACCGTAATGTTGTCGTGTGTGTGTGTGTGTGTAAATTAAATGTTATAGAATACTTGTCAACTTGTATGTCTGTCAGACCCCTGTATGTTAAAGAATATTCGTAATCAAAAATGTATCAAATTAATTAATAATACTACACGAGACAGCGAATAAAAATTTAAGCGTAATTTTCGTTCTTTTTTTATTATTATTTTTTTTAAATAACGGTTTACTCGATTTGTATTTTATACGATACGATACGAAAATGTCCAATTTATAGTTAACGATAATAATTTTTTTTTTTTGTAAACATCGTATCAACACTAAGTGCTGTCAAACAACGCAGATCCGGATAAAAAAACAGATGTTAATCTAATGCCTGCATCGAAACACAAGATTGTGAGTAAAGAAGGAGAAGTAATAACGGAATTGATAGTAATAAGAATGATCAAGTACGGTAGTTAATAAAAAGACAATCGTCTGAGGAAAAAGTAGTAAAACTGGAATCGGTCGGGTGATCGGAATAGTATCACAGCACCACTTAGTATATTCTATCCTCCGTTGCGCAAGGTAGCTGGCTAGGGCCGTTGTTGTACACAATCTATACAGCAGTCATGCCGACCAGCTATCTCAGCAACATTTGCCGATGATGTAGCTATTCTCGCGTCCAGCTCAGATGCGATGTATGCAAACACAGCGGTTCAAAATCACTTAAGTCGGTTGGTTCAATGAGCGCAAAGCTGGCGTTTGCTATTTAACCCGAATAAATGCCGACATGTTACATTTACAAATAGAAAACTCAGGTGTCCAACTCTGAACATAAATAACGATGAAATTGCTCAAGCAGATCCAGTATGTTACCTTTCTACGATTATGGACAATAGACTTACGTGGCGACTACGTGTGGCACGGACTAAAAGAATTATCATCACTTATGCAAAACATCCGTTGTTAGGGCGGAAATCTATTTTAAATTTAGCGACTAAACGAATCATCTACCTTTCGATGATCGCCCCCCATTTGCCGTTACGGGATAGAGTTGTATGGAAGTACCTTTAGAAGTCATCTTCGAAGAATTCATCAACAACAGTCGAAGATGCTTCGTACTATCACTTTAGCTCCAGTCTACGTTTCCAATCTGACGTTACATAGTGATCTTAAGATTCCGTATGTTGGTGACATACACACTCAACAATTCAAGAGATTATGTGACAATTTCGAAGATAGCAACAATTCCATCATCATGCGTGTGCATAAGTCTTCCAATCCGCCGAGGCGCCTGAGAGTAACGCATTGTGTTCAAAAATTGAACTCACAATTGACCCGTGCAAATTTGATGTATCTAACGTATATGAACTTCGATCGTTTTCCTTAGAATTCTAGCATATTATAATTTTATATAAATTTTTTTTCTTTTATTATTTTCTCTAAAGATTCACTCACTCTCTTTATCTATTTCCTCGTGTGTTTCTCTACTACTATTTCCTTAATTTTTCTTTTTTCTATTCTTGATTAGTATTAAAAAACAGAAAAAAAATTGAACAATTTTATCTTTCTTTCGATGATTGATACTTTTATGTGATATATATATATATATATATATATATATGTGTGTGTGTGTGTATATATATAATCCTGTGAATCAAACTAACCGGATGTACAATCTTCTGTATTTTACCTGGTAATGGCTTCCTGTCGTCAAAAATTCTCGAATAGTTTAATTTTATTTAAAATCAGAAAAATTTGTATAATTTTATCTTAATTTCGATTAATATATTTATATATATATATATATATATATATATATATATATATATATATATATATATATATATAATTTGTAAATCAAACTAACCTGGTTTGTAATCTTCTGTGTTTTACTTGATAATAGCGTCAGCTATTTGCTGTCTTAATGAACTTATTGATTTTGCAAGTTCTAAGTACTCGGAGTATCTATACATTTCCCTCAGGGTATGCATCCGAGACTTTAGCTCGGATGCGTTTTTCTTTACGCGTCGTCCTCGTGGGTCTTTAAGGCAGAGCGTAAGCAATTCTAAATCTTCAGAATTTTGTTAACTTTCTGTAACTGCTTTTAACCTCTGTATTTTTGTGAAGCACTATTTCTTCCTCGATATATATACATCACTATTAGTATATATATATATATATATATATATATATATATATATATATATATATATATATATATATATATATATTAAAATACGTATAATTTTTATTTCCTAAATTTATTGTTGATTTTTATTTCGAGGTGAATATGCGACGATCGTCTTAATATGTGTATATATATATACATACATATATATATATATATATATATATATATATATATATATATAATTATGTGTATATATATATATATATATATAATATATAAATAAATGTTATATAAATATGCATCTATAAGTTGACACATACATAAATGTATAAATAAATCAATCAAATGCATGTTGGTATAGATCATGTATGTGTACTTGTCTGCTCTTGTTCTTAGATGACCATTGTTAAGTGTACACACTGATCATAAAATTCGGTTACTGGGAAACCTTGAAAGTGTAATTTTTTTAATGATAACAAATAAGAACTTTGAAGATGACACATCGATTTTTTGTGTTGGCCGCAACCAACGAAAATAATTATTTTAAAATGCCAGTTATTAACTTTAAATGAGCCACTAATTTAAAAAAAACAATTTTTTCTGTCATGATTATTATTATCATTGATGGTAATAGTAGTGTGATAACAATTTTATATATTATATGAACCGAAAGATACATATATATATATATATATATATATATGTAATCATCATCATCATGTTAGTCGTATCTCCTGTTCAGGAGTTTACACACGTCATACTATATTTCATATGTCCCGATCTTTGGCTTTTCTTATAATTTCAGTCAGGTCATGAGGCGGCATGTTTGAAGTGATCAATTCCAACCTTCACCTTCCTCTTATTAATTTCGACGTTATTTTTCCTCCGTATGACAGTCATGAATCTCTAATCTTGCGAGCAATATGTTCTACTTTTCTTTCTTTAATGTCGTTCATTAGTTTATTTTCTTCTTCTCCAATTCCTCTCATTACCGTTTTGTTTATAATATGATGCGGCTACGGGGAATTTTTAGTATCCTACGTTAGATAGCACCACGTTTCAAACGCGTTAAATATTTTTTCGCTATCCGCGCTAATTATCCATGTTTCGCATTTAAGTATTGACCAGACGTAACAAAGTAATGTTATTTTCTTCGAGTTAAGGTTCATTTGTGTGTTCTTAGATAGAGAGCTCCCAAAGATCTGAATTCTGATGCACACTTTATTTCATCATTATTTATCTTTACGCGAACGTTTTTGTATTTCTCGATCGTGTAAACTTCATTACTTTAGTTTTTCCGGAGTTTATTATGGTCATTCCATATTTTAAACCAGCTATATTTATTTTGTTGACCACTTGTTGCATTTCTTTTTCTGATGTCGTTAACGAGGCTTTATCGTCAAATGGTGCCCGTTAATGGCGTAATCTTGCGGTGTATAAACTTTTCCAGCAGCTTATACACTACGCTAACCGCGAAATTTGTCTGTAATTAGCTTAGAGTCGGCTCCAGCTTCCCCAGGTTTCTTTATAGCAATGATTTTTGATTTCTTAAATGATTTGGGAAGCTGACCGGTGTCTAAAAATGTTGTTAAAAATTTCTATCAAAACGTGTAGGCCAGCTTTTAAAAAAATTCCGGATGGATATTATCGAGTTACATCTGTATCCCGTGTTCGATTACTTTCATTTCGAAAGGAGAAAATAGTTTGTTGTTAGTCAAGCTATTTTTCATTTTTATGAGATCGCGTTTAATTTTCGATGACCATTGTTTTTTCAATTTGTACTTTACCAGTTTTAAGTAATCTTTCCGCTATTTTGTCGGGGTTTAGTGTAACACCCTGTTTCTACAGCAGTTTCAATCTTACTAAGTTTCTTCAAGATCGCCCATGCTTTACGGCTTGAATGCTTGTTCTCGACGGTGTCTTTCCATCTCGACGGACGCGATTTATTTAAATTCTCCATCAGTTTATCACCGATATCTGCCGCAACCGTCCTTGGCACGTTCTGTTCCAACCAGGGATGTGTTCGATTGCTACCGGGACACATTTATCGTAGTGCAATTGACGGTTCTACTCTTCGCACCGATACATCGAGTTATCTAAAAAAAGTTTTAATTCCTCCGTGGTTTACGAATTGTATTAACGATTTGTATTTTAATATCGGTAATGATGATCCATCATGCGTAATAACAACAAAATCTATATATCTAATATAATAGAAAATATGCGGTGCATTAAAAGAACAATAATACATGTAAAAAACCTTCAATATATGCAAACTTACGAATATGTGTATACGTATTAATATACAAAAAACGTATTTCATTTCTAATTTAAGCCTATTTTTTATCTGGACTGGACTTATTTCTATCGGTTTATAGCGCGAGTAACCTGCTGCAGAATTATTATTTATTGTTGGAACACCTGACGTTGTCCCTCGCTTGATTATACATCAATGAAACTGTCTGTTCTATATGGGTATATATGTATATATGTGGTACTGATAATCAGATATATTTTCTGACGTTTGTGTACGACTGTAGAAAAATGTACGTCCCAGAATATATATACATTTTATATATATATAGATATATAAATATACATGCATACACTATTTAATAACTGGTTTGTTTTAGCGGGTAATTTTTAGCCAATGTCTTGTTTTATTCCATACCTGCTGCGGTATTTTCACGACTACGATGTTCTTGTAGTGGTTCGAGCTACACCGATACCTAAAGTGTAGTTGTTGGAATATGTCGCATGTGTATAACTTTAAAAAGTTCAATTGTATGTTTTCCGCGGGGTGTTTGTAATTTTTTCATATATATATATATGTATATATATATGTGTGCGTGTGTGTATTAGCATGTTCGTGTATTAGCGTGTTCGTGTATTAGCGTGTTCGTTGTTGAAACTTGGTGTGGTTATGAGCACCGTATTGTGTCAAACCGGTTTTTTGTATTTGTCGGTTGTTAGGCAACTTTTCTTGTAGGTTCTTTATAAAAGTATGTGCATGCATATACATTATATATATATATATATATACGTATGAGTTGTGTTCATGCGTGTGCACGAAGTGTCATTGTGTTAGTGTGACATCGTCATAAGAATAACAGTGTGTTATCGTTGTAAGCTGCTCGGTGTACAGGCTAGTTTGATCGGTGTTTCCCACCATTTGCGTTTGGGAATTATTCTGTTTATGTGGAAGTTGTTCCGATCGTCGGTTAGTTGCGTGTTTTGTACGTTGGGCATTTGCTGCTTCGTTGGTCGTGTTTAATTTTTTCCCGTTCGAGTGCGGCTGTCAACTACTTTGCACAAGATTGTGTTCGTCCTTTACATCTGGCGTTTTTGTCTGGTTGTTAAGCCGGTTCGTCGTTTGTGTGGCTCCCCCTGTATCTTGCGTACGGAGGATATAATACAACATATCTGTATTATTAAATATCAACATGGTTGCCAGTAAAAATGTGAGTAAATTGAAGAACATTTTTTTATTTCATTTATAACTGAAAATTGTTTGTCTTACGAGTATTATCTTCAACTGTTGAAATTTACCGTCATAATGAATCGTATTATTTAATTCGTATTTCTCTATTTTAATTTGCTTACGATAAGAACAGAATTTCAGATATTTTGTTTTAATAAGAGTCATCGTTGGCCTTATGTAAAATTTATCGTTATTATTAGATAATTAAATAATTTTACGTAATGCTCGATAGTAATGTATTTTATTGGCTTTATTAAACAATTTTTGATCACCATTGAAATCACTTGGCAGTTATCTTTTTTGAATTCTTATTATTTCGTTATGTATAAATTGGATATGTATATTGCTTGACAAAATGTTATTTAAACTTACGTACACACACACACATATATATATAATATATGTGTGTATATGTGCCTGAATATTTTTAAAAAAAAGTTATGATTTAATATCAAGACGGCTGTATACTATTTAATAATTTTTTACATTTCACCTTTACATTATTTTCTGATAATTATTAGTCATATTAATTTCAGTTCGTATCAAATCATATTGCGCTCATAAATTATACCGTGTAAATTTATATGTATTTTTATCATTGAGCCGAATGTTAACAGTGAAGGTCAACACTGTTTTTGTGTATATTTTAAATAGGATATGTATATATATATATATATATATATATATATATATATATATATATATATTTTACATAAAATATGTGTTGTTTTAACCAATTGAAAATTTTTCTTGTAAATTTTTTTTTTCACACGTGTTCTTTTACATATTTATATATAGTTTTATTTTCGCTCGTAAATTCGAATATATATATATATATATATATATATATATATATATATATATATATATATATATAATTTGAATAAATATAATAATTTTATCCATATTCCCTTATTGTTCAACAAATTTCTGTGGTACATGCTGGCAACACTGTCCCGGAAAGTTAACCACACCCGTTTCTTTTGAGGAGTCACTTTCAAAACGTAATACATCTGTATGCGTGTGTATATTGGAGCAATATATAAGCAACTTTCGAATTCAAAATTTCACGTTCAAGGTGATCTGAAATATATTTTTCGATTTTTGTCTTGTATTATTTTTCTGTTATTTTGAAGTGGTTCGTTTTATAATTATCGTCCGTATTTACTCGTTTGTTCTAGATTGTTTAATGCGATTTGCAATCTTGAAATTATTTGACACCTAGTTTATTTAGGTGAATGTGTGCGTGTGTAAATTTTGATAATCTTCCAAGGTTATTTTCAACTGATGAACAAGAAATTTCCCTGAAATTTTATACATTTATATATATATATATATATATATATATATATATGCATATTATTTGTTACATATGTATATTTATTTATAAATGTACGCATTTTTAGTGTATATATATATATACATATATATACATATATACATATATACATGAATGTTATTTTTATAAATATTTTTATTATATTGTATTTTTTGTCTTTTTCTTTCTCTGTTATATATTGCGATTCTTTATTGCGCTTTTAATAGGTACTGAAACGAATATTATTTCTCGGAAAATCAATGTTGCCGATTTTCCACGAATTGTTACACGTTATCTTATTTGTTTTGACTTTATCGGGGAATGTATCTTGTTTCCCGTGAAATAGACCAGCTATTATTTTTCTTTACCCTACGGAATTGTAATAGTTTTTATCCGTTGACATTTTTGTATCCTTGATTACGTCATTCGCTGTTTTATCGTTACGATACACTTGGAAAAACCGCCTATAATTTCCGTCGTATCGATGCGATCGTTGTAATTTATTCATTCTAACTTAAGTCGACGACCAAAAAAACCCAGTATATACTAAAATGAGCTTTTTTATTTTTTTACTCAAAACGGGACATTATCGAAATTACGGCGACGAGTATAGTATCGAATTTAGAAGTAAATTAAAAGCGTTAAGTTTTAGAGACTATAGATATAGGAATCTTAGTACAAATTGTGGAAAATATTATTACACTATCCGAGAAAAGGAAATACGTAAAGATACTCGGTGAACATAATTTAACTGCAAAAGAAACCTAAAACTAAATTAATAAATTCAGATTTATGCGAATGCACGAAATAGGACGGATCTACATTGAACATATAATAATTTGGAACTGCAGGATAAGAAATGTAGAACTGCCAAAAGAAATTATTCGAACATAATAGTACATATTAGATAATTAGCGAACCGACTACAAGAGGGGCTGTTGTATCGATTTATAAAGATGAATAATATTAAAATATTAATTAAAGTTCATCGATTGTTATCAATTTTGTTTTTTGTTTTTTGTTTTTTTTTTTTCGAAAGAATATATTTATTTTTAAAAAATTACATTTTATAATGTGGCATTTAAAGCGACAATTGTCTTACGCCACTTTAAACTCCGCTTACATTAATGATAACGATATTACAATAATATTGAAAATTTAAAATTTTATTCCAAATTTGACAACTTACTTCCCAATATATCATAAAATTGTATCTTAAATTTAATATTTTCATTAAAGTTCGAAACAAATGCTATTTTTATAACTAATATAACAAATTATATTTTTTCCCTTGTTTATTTCTTCTATAGCTAAACTATCGAACTCGTAAATTTACCTCCTACTAAATCTTCCATACTATAATCTAATTAACATTACACCCTTGTAATACATGAAAACAGGTGTCCGAAAAATTACATGTAACACAATTTTCCGTTTCTGCTATGCCAAATCTCTTATAAACAAATACTTATAGTAAAAAGAAAACTAACGGGTAATACCGGGTCAACAAAAAAAAAAAAAAAAAAGTATCGTATCAACAATTATTTATAAAAATAATAGTTACCCGCTATCAAGGAATACGTCAACGACGCTCTAATTTAAAAAATAGGAATAGCTGATTATTTTTAGGCTTTTCTTTTGCCGGACGAGCATAATTATTGTTTTTTGAATTCACCTTTGTTCTCGACATAGTTTGAGGTTTTTTTCTGCGTAAAATATATTCAATTAAAATGCAAAAGTTATTATTATGTTTCAGATGATTAGTGTGAAAATGTTTAAATACAACCACCCAACGATTTTCTGTCGAAACATTTCGATTATAACCCAGTTAAGATTTTATGTACATATTTTCTGTAGTGTATATATATATATATATATATATATATATAACTAATGATAGTAGGAATATATATATAACTAATGATAGTAGGAAATAATAACCTATTTATAACGTATGCGGATGATAACTCTTCTCACTATTACGTAGGCCACGCAATATCCGGCGAGTTAAAATAAACAATATTGCCGAGTGGTGGTGGCACTATATACGGTGCGAAAATATGTATAATGAAACAAAGAGATCTAGATAAATTTAAAACATTTGTAAAATGTGATGTTGATGACGTCTACAGAAAATTAGTTAGGTAGAGAAAACGAACAACAAACTTGTACTAGAAAGATTAAACGAAACAACAAGTACATTACAAGCTATCCGCAAAAGGTGACTTAAGCGATCTGGTCGTGCATTACGTCAGAATAAAACTATCCCGAAAGGATGTTATTGAAGGCAAGATAATGGGGAAAAAGCCACGTAGAACCCCAGGAACAACATTCATCGACACGGTGCTCAGAGAAAGTGGAATATCGACTTACCTGGAATTAAAGAAGAGAACTTGCGACAGGCTTGCATAGAAGCGACTGGTACGTAGCCTACGGCCTGATACACTGATGATGAACGATTCCATGATTTTTTTCGCCAAGTTCTCCCGGTTTTTTGCATACAAGATACACTGTACGAAAGTCGACTCTTTAAATTTAAACACATTGTTGAAGGCCGTCTTTTCGGTGCGAGTCTTTGCACCTTTGCTTGTATCAACATATTTTCTGATACAAAGTCTT
Source organism: Coronaproctus castanopsis (assembly GCA_032883995.1). Taxonomy (NCBI): domain Eukaryota; kingdom Metazoa; phylum Arthropoda; class Insecta; order Hemiptera; family Monophlebidae; genus Coronaproctus; species Coronaproctus castanopsis. Next base: position 28,119,557 of record CM065054.1, read on the forward strand.
AACGTTTATATACAAATATATGTATATATATATATATATATATATATATATATATGTATATATATTGGTTCCCTGTTGGATTTCCCAATTTCTTCCATTGTTTCCGATCTTGGGCCTTGTGGTTCCAGTTCTTTTTCGCTATCTGACTTCAGTCTGTCAATATTTCTTCTCTTATGAGGTTAGCCATTATTTCAATATTCGTATCGTCCGTCTATTATCATTTCTTTATGTACTCAGGTTCATTTAAGCTTATTTTGTTTTCTACTTCGTTACGTATAGTTAATTTGTAATAGTTTATGTCGACGGTAATGTTCCTACATTTTAACATTATTTGTTCACTATTTAATTATATATTTTTTCTAATTTTCATTATCCGCTTTTTCGCTCGTTTTTCGTTACATATTCCCTTTAATAAATTTGAATAATTTTATATAGAGTTGTTTTTCGTTACTACAATTTTTTTTTTTAAGTACATTAATAGTGTTATTATTTATGTATCGTAATTGGAGTTAGACATTCTGAATTATGTATATATATAACTAGAAGAAATAGGATTAGAGTACAAAGATAGGAAAATAATATGGCAGTTATATAAGGAGCAATCGGCGGAAATTAAAGTCGACAATTCAAAAGAAAAAGTGAAAATACAAAGGGGAATAAGACAAGGATATCATCGATACTTTTTAACTTAGTAATAGAAGATTGGCCGACAATGAACAACAACTGCAACAATAAATAACAATATTGCAGAAATACATAAAGCAAATAAATTTAAACACAAGCAAAAATAAAACAAAAGTTCTAGTAGCAGTAAAATATGAAAAGAAAATACGCATAATGTTAGAAAACAAGATCTTAGAGCAAGTGGAACAGTTTAAATATTTGGGTAGTATAATAATGAGCACATGAAGAAGTGATAAAGAAATAAAAACAATAATTGCGATAGCCAAACAAGCGTTTGTGAAAAAGAGAGATTTATTTAATAAAAACATGAAAATAGAAATACGAAAAAACTTTTGGAAACATACATATGGAATATATTACTATATGGTTCCGAAACATGGGTGTTAACACAAAATTTAAAAAAAAAAACGCTTGGAAGCCTTCGAAATGTGGGGTTGGCGCCACATGATGAAGATTTCATGAACACAGAAGAAAAGGAATGCAGAGGTTTTAGGAATAGTAAATGAAAAAAAGGAAACTAATAGAAACAATGCAGCGAAGACGCGAAAGACTTCTAGGGCGCATACTGCGGCATAACGCGTTCATGAAGATCATAATCGACGGAAAATTGAAAAGAAGGAGAAGACCTAGAATAACGTGGATCGATCGAGTAAAAGAAAGAATGCAAATAACGTACAAAGAGATGAAGAACATAGCAGATAACAGGAAGGAAAGGAAGAAAATGATTGGCTAGCTACAACGACAAGAGCATGCTCTTAAATACTGATGATGATGTATATATATAAATAGTCTGATGGATGCTTTATGTAATTATTTTTAGGTGTTATATAACTAATGATCGTTCTCAACGAAATGTTTGTACATTTTAGTAGAAAGCTGATTAATGGTTTTGTAATATACAATTTATTTTGCACTAATCGCGATGACCATTTTTTTGTTGTATTAATACTTTATTGTTATTCAAATGAACGTTTTGCAATTTGTTTCATTAAAGGTTTTAAGCTTAATCAGTGTACTGCCCTCGTTTACAATATTTTCATAACACATGGTAATATAACACATCCACTGGATTGTCCCGCTTTAAATTTTCGTTACAGAAATTCTTGTAATTATGAAATAAATATACTCTTATAAAAAATAAGAAAATAAATGAACAGTCGAATTCGTAGTATAGGTATTAATTTCTTTCATCATTTTGTCCCCAATGAACGATTGAATTCGTAGTATAGGTATTAATTTCTTTCATTTTGTCCAGTCGAAATTTGAAAAAGATGACTTTTTTACTCTGGAAGTTGCTGACGCATGTAAAAGTAGGAGTCAATGTCGCAAATTGTAGAAACCTCATTAAAGTGTATTTCAAAATAGCGGCAGATTTTTAAATTAATTATTAATGTAAACAACTGTTAAATACGTAATTACACAACGAATTGTGTATATATATATATATATATATATATGAGGTCCCGGTGGATCTGTGGCATTAACCGTTTGACACTTGTACGCTCTATGATAAAGTATATATATATATATATATATATATATATATATATATATATATATATATATATATATATATATATATATATATATATATATATATATATAGGAATCGTATTCCAATAAATTGATTTTGATGGATATTTTGTAACGTTATTTAAAACTACTGTAACAACAAATTTATAAAATACTAAATAATATATCCTTTAGCCTATTAAAATGCGCAGTTATCTTTAATAAACGCGGAAATTATAAAAGTCTGATAAATGTATAATGAAAATAAAACAATTAATTTAATAATCTTTAAAAATATTCATCAAGTATATGTAAGGAAATAAGCCACCTTTTCTAAAAGTGTCAGTAACTTTTGAACGGTCGAAGGGATCGGGTTGAAATTTGCTGACGATGTAGACAATAATTTGCAACAATTTTTGAGCGTGAGTACATAATCTCCCCTTAACAACCCTTCCTATTGTAAATTCACCAAGGGTAATAACTTTTTTGGAAATGAGATTTTACATTATTACGAACATTATTTATCGTCCAATTTTGTTCAAAATTCACTGAGGAATTAAGGGTTGAAGACTATTAAAAACTATTAAAATTTGTAAAATTGCTATTTAATCCTATTTTCAACCGACCCAACTTCGAATCCAATCGTGGACAAGAATAATTACTCGTTGGTAAAAAGGTATCTAGGAGACTGAGTTGTTAAATGAATACCAGTTTGCTAGGAATTAAACAAAATCTGAAAGGGAGGGACGTAATCTGTCCTATATTAATTTAACCAGGAGCTTTCGTTTGGGTCGGTTTGCTACTTATCTTCAGATTAACTACAATCGCTTATGTAACCTTACCTTCGAACTATAGACGTGAACTCCTGTACTTACTTGCGGTTAGGTTTTTTTATCTAGCTATTAAGGAAGACAACCTTAAAAAATAACAAAATTTGACTTTTTCTGATTTTGGGTGTTTATTCAAAGGCTAAATGAGTAAATTCGGACAGAAAATCATGCGATAGCTATTCGTAAACTACCGCAGTAGCCTTAAAAGAATAACAAATACGATCCGTGTAGCAACCGCAGTGGTTCCGAAGTGCGGGTTCAGAATATGAAATAAGATATAAACAGATTCGGTATGTGAAATGTTCGTTCTCTTTCGGCTCTAAAGCAAGTTTAATATCATCCATGAAAACGAGCTCGTAAGATAGGACGTTCCAATTGAACAATAATAATATGAACAATAATATATTTGCACATTTAAATATTTTCTGTTTACAAAAAGTTAACATTTAATCGAATTTTCTGTACCGAATAAATCAACGATTCTTTCCAGAAAAAATTAATACATAATATAATCTTATAAATTCGTTATAATCAGATTGGTAACTTTGATATCGAAAATATTACCGTTCATAATTACAGCAACAACCATTCATATACATTAGGTATAGTTAAGAGATTAATCACATTGTAAAAGGGGACAAAGCAACCAACAGTCGTATAATTATGACCCGTCTGAAAATAGTCAGTCCTTGATAACATTAATCTGATAAAGATATATATACTCCGACAGCGATTGCGGAGGATATGAAAATATAGTCTTTTTCAAGATTTACTATAAACTCACTTCCATGCAGAGAAATTGCAGTTACGACGGAAGATTTTAATACTAGAATAGGATATTCAAATATTTTGTTCGTTTTTTTTGTAAAATCGTGTTCTTCCGAAAAATGTATTTGGATATGAATCACATACAATTAAAAACCGTTACGTACGTAACTATCTTTGAACGCGTACATTCCCAAAGTTGTAACCGAAAATTTCTGTTTTGACAATCGGAAGATCACCCTTTATGTACACATATATATATATATATATATATTGGAAATTAATATCGGATTTTTTCCTTGAACTAATTCTTAAAATTATTTTCGAAGGTGTATATTGAATCGAAACGGCACCAGATAAAAAATTTGAATTATATTTACTAGCACGTATGTGGTAAAAGCAAATTTCTAAGTTTACAACGCTGTAATGCGGTCGGAGCTGGAATGTTTAACATGTACATTTAGATAATTCTGGAAAAAATAGGACGAGGAAAAATCGTTAATTTCCAAAATTTTATTGGACGGATGTATTTAAGGTCGGGGCGCCGAAATTTCGAAATTCGTAATTTCCATACCATTTCATTGCTTGATAAGTTACAGGCACGTATAAAATTTCTCCCGGATGAATGCTTTGCCCACTATCTTCCACCGACTTTTGTTCTGCGCTCTACTCAACCAATTTTTTCCGGCTACCTTTGCTACATCATTGTGTCATCGCGTCATTGGCCTTCCCTGTTTCCTTTTTCTGTCCATCGGCCACCACTGTAAGATTCGCTTTGACCATCTCTTATCTTCTTTTCGAGCCAAACTCTATTTTGTTATAGCCATCCTCTCCACCGCATCATCCAACCGTGTTTGTTCACGTGTATCCATGCATTCTGTTTATAATCTGATATCTTATATATCCAGAGTCATCGTCTGACGTTCAGTCTGAGCTTTTCTTATCCTTTTTAAAAGTGTACACGTTGGTTATATAGTTTACGTTTCAGATTAATCGGTGTACTATTGCGGTATGCGTAATTTTCCAAGCGCAACCCACGATAGTGATATTCTCCTTACCACTTCTGCATTCATTGTCTTTATTTGTTATGTGATTTTTTGACCTACGTATATGTACTATCCACTCGCTCTATCTGTTCCGATTTTACTGCTGTTTGTACACTTTTTCCTGTGTTCGTCGTTAATTTTGTTTTATGTAAATTTATTTCCAGTGCTATTTTTTTCGAGCGTACATTTAAATCTGTTATCATCATCTGTAGTTCTTCCGTACTTCCGCCCACTAGAACTATATCGTCCGCGAATCTGAGGTGGTTCAAATATTTACCGTCTATTCGAATACCGGTTGTAGTTCGATTCAAGTTTTTAAACACGGTTTCCAAAGCGCGGATAAATAATTTCGGCGAGATCTTTGTCTAACACCTCTATTTTTTGGGGATTTTTTTAGTTTTATTCCATAAATTTATCTGCATTATAGCAGACCCATAAATGTTTTTTATAATTTATATGTACTTGTCACTGATACCAATTAGGTTTAATGAATTCAGTACTGCCCGGATCTCCACTTTAACGTCTTCTCATAGTCTATAAATGCCATGTATAAATATCTATGTTGTACTCTTCACATTTTTGTATTAGCATTGTAATTTTCAGCGGATGTTCGTATTAAATCCTGATCTGAAGCCAGCCTGTTTTTTTCGACTGATTGAAATCAATTTGTCGTGTTATTCTATTCATTATTACGCGAGAAAATAATTTATACATTTGGGCCAGTAAACTAATTCGTCTGTTAATGATCAGATTGCTCATATCTCCATTTTTATGTATAAGGATTACTTCTGATTCCGTCCATGTAGTTTGGCATCTTAACCTCTTCCAAACGATTGAAAATTGACAAATTGCGGTATTCATCGTGTCTCCACTATATTTAATCATCTCCGCTAGAATTCCATCTATGCCGGGGGATTTGTTGTTTTTTTTTTTATTCTTCGGAGCGCATTCCTTATTTCATCTTTCATTATTTCAGCAATCTCTTCAATATTTTTATCTGCAACTTCTCTATTTACGACCATATGTATCTTTGTATTATCATTATCTGTGAAATAGTTTTCCACTCCTTGTATTATTTCGTGTTTGTTCGTTAGAACTTTTCCAGTAGCACTTATTTTTTTTTTTTTTACTATTCTATTTCTGCAGGACAATGCCTTTATGAATATTTCCGAACCCCTATCGTTTTTCAATACATTCCTGTACCAGACACGGATGTTGAAATTCCTGATATCATTTCTAATTTTTTTTTTTTTTTTTTTTTATTGTTTTATTTAACTCTGCCCACTGAATTAAATTTTTATCCCTGTCCAATTTTAAAATTTATCGTTGTTTTTACAATGATTTAGTTTCCACACTAAATTTGTTATTTATTTACTTTTCGGTGTTACTTTAATTGCACACTTCTTCATTGTTTCAGCTATAAACCTCACTTCATCTTCAATTGTTACTGTTGATTTGTTTAATAGTGTACGATGCAAATCTTTCTGGTATTGTTTTACTTTTTGAATCGACATTTTCTGGGGCCATACTACTCGCTTTGATATGATGTCATTAACGGGTTTATGCAGCATTTTCTAAGGAAAGTATTCGTCAGTCTTTACCACTGTACCCTACTGCATTATTTTATTCGCAACTAGCCTCCATATCTGGAGACCGTTTGTTCATCACTTGTTGACGCACCCCTTTCCTTGAGCTCAAGGTCCCTCGGTTACACATATAACCCCGAGGTTGGATATATATTTTACATATATATATATAGTGTATGTCGTTTTTCTTTTTATTGCCTATTGTTTTAAAATAATTTGTTTGGCGTAGCTGTGATATTCTACTTAACCTTTGCGACGTTACTAAACCGGAATTTTGCTTCCGTTGGAGTCAAAAATATTAATTATTATTCGAGATTAAAGAGATATATATAGTAGCGGAATAAAATCGTAATTACTGTAGTCTATATTTCGCTCTCTATATACGAACGTGTATTATTTACGTTATATGTATGTAAAGTTTCGTTGGTTATGTAATCAATTACGCAATATGTTAAATTTTGTGCGAAGTTTATAAAAGTCGCATGTTTGTTCTTTGTCAGCAAAAGTAAGAATGTGCGTGACAGCTTTATGAAACCCGAATAAGTTTTCGTGCGTGCAAAAAAAGAAAAAGGTGTCATATATATAATGTGCCTGTGTGTGTGTATCGTGTATATATTGATACGTGTTTTTCAACATAGAATGTGGGTAATTATATTCTTTAAAGGTAATTTAATTCGATTTTAATAATTATTGTTATTATTACAATCGTTTTGTGTGTGTGTTTTTTTTAACGAGTTTGACCATGGAAGCTGTTCTTTTGCTTTTCTTCACAGTATTCGGTTATTATTTCATTATGATTTTTCTCGACAATACCGAGCATATATAGTTTTAGGATGTAACTATACTAGTACTTATTTTAGTGATACTTGTGTTACCGAATTAGATAATAAGGAATTTATAAACTTTAATGGTTTTGCAGCTGAAATAAACTATAAAAAAAAAAAAAACATTTACAATTATAAACATATATTGGACGAGAGACAACGGATGTGATCCATATGGCGCGATTGCTTGGAGAGAAACATCAAGAAAGAAAGACCCCCATCCACATAGCCTTTTTTGGATCCGCACGAATTACTTTGCAAGGCGCTACGAACGCGTAAGATTCTAGAACATTATGTGAAGATAATACAGACCATATACAAAGCAGCGACCAGTGCGGTGCGATGTCCGGCGGGCATTTCACCGCCTTTCCAGATCACTGTGGGAATCCATCAAGGCTCAGCATTATCGCCGCTACTATTCATCCTCTGCATGGATGTCATAACAGCAGATCTACAGACGCCGCCAGCATGGAACTATATGCGGACGAAGTCTTTCTGGCAGATAAATGCAGGGAAAATTTAGACGTGTGCAGACTTGGAAAAATAGATTGCAGGAAAATGGACCGAGACTCAACATCAGCAAAACCGAGTACATAGAATGTGAAACACTCTCAGTTGAGCCTATAAAAATAGATAATACGGTGTTAAAAAAGACCGAAAAGTTCAAGTATTTAGGCTCAATCATTACTTCGGACGGAAGCACACAACATGACATAGATTCCCGGATACAAATGTTAACTGGAGTTTTATGCGACAAAAGAGTCTCGATCCACCTCAAGGGGATGATATATAAAACAGTCTTCAGACCGGCAATGTTATATGGAGCCGAATGCTGGGCTACAACTATAAAAATGGACCAACAACTTCATGTTACCGAAATGAAAATGTTACGCTGGTCGTTTGGGCGCACATTCCTGGATCACGTCAAAAAAGAATAACATAAGGATGCGTATAGGAGGTGCTCCTGTACATCTGAAAATACGTAAAGCACGACTTAGCTGGTGCGGCCATGTCATGAGGAAAGCAGAAAATAGCCCAGCGAAAATGATAACGGAGTATAACCCTGGAGGAAAGCGGCCACAAGGAAGGCCAGAAAGACGTTGGATAGACTCCATCAACAACGATATGGAGCATGCCGGTGTTGAGATAGAGGACGTGAAAGATCGTTAAAAAAATGGAAAAGACTGTGTCAACAAGCGGACCCCGTACAAGGAAAACGCTAGGAAAGAAGATGATTTTTCTTTCAATCATCTATTTATTTTATTTATTTTTTTTCATTTTTGAATATTTTAACTGCATCGAATTTTTTAATTATAAAAGGTGCAACATATCAATCTAACGCGTTCGAAATAAATTACTACGTATGACGAATAATAATACCCCTTGATTTATTTAGAATAAAACACTACGTGCCAATCTGGATATCATCGAGTACATATAACAAAGAAGTAACATCAGATGAAGCTGTATGTGCGCGTAGACTTGTGAACCACACGATAATTTTGTTGAAGTTACGCTCATGGACAACTAGAAGGGAATTATACACATTTACAAACAAACATTTTCAACTTAACTCGATAAACGTAGAGTTGATCTAATATATATCAACAACAGGATGAAACGTGAATTTCATTCTGGACTATTTTTCGCTTCACTTTTTTTTATATTCATGGCAGACTTACTAGATAGCCTCAAGGGACTTAGTAAGATAATTTTAAACTTCATTTTACTGCCGATATTTGATGATTGATTTATCTATTTTATCGTTTATTAAGATCTTTAAGAGATTGCTGGATGGTTTTCAGTTTATCGAAGTGTTGAAAAATTTTTTTGTTAGCCTCTATCGTTCATTCTCTGGATATGCGTATAAATGCCAATCTTCTATGACATCGAATAGTTTTCCAGTTATTTTACATAGTTATTAATAATTTCGCCTGTTTCTGAATACTCCTTTCCTGGGATCAAGAATTTTCTTATAGATATTTTTTTCCGATGTGAGGTAAATGTATTAGTAAAATTGAATACAAGGGGAAATTATATATAATAAACTGAGCCGATCCGTTTAAGTTTATGGCGCTCTAATCAGTTTGTTTTTAAAATAAAGGTGTAATATATGTTTATAATTGTATTTTTTTTTTTTTTTTTATAGTTTATTTCAACTACTGCAAAACCATTAAAGTTTATTAATTCCTTATTATCTAATTCGGTAACACAAGTATCACTAAAATCAGTACTACTATAGTTACATCCTAAAACTATGTATGCTCGGTATTGTCAGAGGTAGGTTGCATATTTGACGTTTATTCGAATGCGCTATTTTATACTTGTATAGATTGTACGTTAAAATAATTACGTTATTTAATCGATCGTCTATACTAGGGGTTTTGTTAAACCAATCTATTCCCAGTGCATTTGATATTTTGCGCTATAGTAATCATTTAATACAGTTTTAAATTGTTTTGGCGTTCATATTGTTTCATCGCGTGAATAATAGAATTATGTTAGGCAAAATTACACTTTTATATAGAATTACTTCTTATAATTTATTCTATTATTGTTATTACATAATTTATCGAATATACTTATAAATTTACTAATTTTATTTGTAATATAGTTGAAATTATTATAAAATTTTAAATTGTTATCTATTACTATACCCTTAAGCATTTAGTTTGTATGACATATTGTACATTTAAACCAAGTTGCATTAAGTTTAGTTTTTTGTTTTTTAATCTTTTTTGCTGAATAACATGTGACTTGACTTCGTATCGTTAATATTCAGGTTAAACGACTTGTAATCAGATGTTTATTGTTTTTGATATACTTCATTTAGTTTCTGTTTTAAAATGTCGCTTTTGTCACCAACTATTACGACTACATCGTCAACGAAGAAATTTTTACATTGTTCGGTAACGGTATGTTATAAATTTGAGGAAATGCTATGTTCCACAAATACGGCCCTAATACAAAACATCGTTTCCTTATGTCATTACGTTTTAAACATTCAGTATAAGCGCTTCGGCTTTATCGTTGATTGATGTTGATTTTATGTTAGATAATTATTATCATTATTATTATTATTATATAACAAGTTACACACGGAGTAGATTATATTAACTACCTAGAGGTTAGACAGTAGATTATCATGCTCATTCGTTTTATATTTCTAAAAAATTAAGAAAGTTGAATTATCTCTTCTACTATCTAAAACAATACTTTCCACTCAACCATTTAATATTTATCTCTAGCGTTATATCAACCGGTCTTAACGTACGGAATATCGGATTGGGATGTCGAGATACCACATTAAATCGATTGAAATTTTACAAAAACACGTCTTAAAGAGAATAATCACGAATGAGAATTTGAATGTAGAAAATAAACTTCTATCTGTATGAAATGTATATAGGTTAATTTTGCTGCAGTTTGCTCTCAAAAATGGTAATAAGTTTGGAATATTAATGGATAATGGAAAGACACGGTCGGGAGGTACAACCGAGGCGATAGTTCCTCATTATAATAAAACAAGAAGAGGTTGCAGGCAATTTATGCCGGAGCAACAGAGTACAATTGCCTAGAGAACTAAAAATTAGCCTAATTAATTACAAAAGAAGGCGAAGGAAACTCTAAATATCTGCTGCGAAGACGAGAAAAATCGATATTACAGTTTTGACCAATTAATTATGAAAATTTAAACGAAAAATTAAAGTTTACATTCATCAAAACCTACTGTATTTTGTAGCATGGATAAATTCACACGGTTCGCTCCTCTGCGGGTGTTGTGATTAACTGTTTATATAATGGCTATGTGGATTACTAATAATTAAGTTTGGATAAATATTTCGATTGTTATAATATTATAATAATAATCCAGCCATCGCATAGTGTTGCGCATAGGCGGTTTTATTCTATTTTAGTTTCGTATAAATAATCAAATGAATCGTGTAATACCATTACTATTATTATTAGTAGTAGTACTTTAATTAATTTCTTAATTTATTTATCCGGGTTTTTATTTTATTTTATTTGTTTATTCGTATTCGATTTGTAATTAATTTTTATTTTATATTTCTTCTATTTGAAATGTACTGGCGTATATTGAAATTAAAATTGATTTGATTATTATTATTAGTGATTAAGTTTGTCATTTAAGAAATGCGTACAGAGTATTACGTTTAATTGCCGGTGAGTGCAATATATAACGCGATTATTATTAGTAGATTATTTCGATCTTTATTTGCGTTGTTCAATCATTAAATCTGAATTAACATTGTTCAGACGGATATCCCTACAAGCGTGTTGAGTGTGTGTGTGTTTTTTTCACGCATCTTCATTAGTCGGACTTCATGATGTGCATCTGGCAAAGGAGTATTTTTTCTAAAACGTTAGCTGTTTCTTGATAAGGTCTGCTTCTCTTTATCGGATTGCGTAATTCGGTATTTTTTTTTTTTTTAATTTTATATTTATTACCTACCTAATGGGCTATTTGGTCAAGTTTTGTTATCTGCGTAACGTGATTCGGGTACTTGAATTTAATTGTACGTATTACAGGTCATTTATGTTAAGTGCAACGGTTTCGTTAAGTCTGCGGATTTCGATCGAGTTATCCGATAAAGAGATGGCCATATGATTTGCATGGTGTTCTCTATTTTTTCAAACGCGATTTCTTTATTTATGGTTTTCACCTTGAAATAGTGTAAGATTGGTTACATACCAAAGGGCGTCGAACATGGTCCGAAGGATTGTATTTTAAACCCTCCGCGAAATAGCGTAGAAGTTTTAAAAATGGGATTTTTAATAAGCGATCTGGTTTTTAATTTTTTAATATTTTCTATATTATATATTTATATATACATTGCAGAGGAATGTATTAATGTTTGAACGAACTTTTCGTTTTACATATACAGAGACATAATGTTTAGTACTTCCTAATTGCATACTTCGTTGTTAATCTAGTAATATTATATTTACCTCACTAATATGTTGATCGACGAAAATTATAATCGTTGGATCACGACTTTTATTTTCTTTAATTTCTACTTTATTAAACTGTTTCATTATTGAATATTGTAAAATTCTAGAGCTTCATCTTTAGTTTTGATTGCAACAGTTAACATTTTTTGATTTAACTTGTAAACGTTCTACCACCAACATTTAGCGAGCTAGTTTTAATCTTTATTTTTTTTTATTATTTTTTAAAATTATCTATATTACCTTCCGGTTTCATATAAATTCTTCTTTTCAGAATGACTTGATTTCAATTCTTTATTATTATCTTTCACTATGGAAGACTATGTTTTTTCCTTCTTCTGTACATTTTTTGCCGATCTTCTAACAGAATCTCTCGCAGTTTTGATTATGTCTTTTTCTTTATTTCTTTAAATATCCACGACATTATTGATTTTATCTCGAGAAGATTCCAACTGTATTATTATTTCATTGATTGATTCAGTAACTTTTCTTTTTTCCCCTTGGTCGCGGCGTTATTATTTAATTCTCTTAACTTAACAACTTCTTTAGTAATAGCCTCTAAATTTCTACATAATTCCTTTAAATCGTCACACATTTTTTAGTGACAATTTCGAATTATGTAATTTATATACGATGATATTTAGGAATATAGAAATGGCTACACTGTAGTTAGGTCAGCGTACATTAGCTGCTAAGATAGAAAGTTATATTTGAAATACTATAAAAATATTTCATTTTCTAAGATATTTTTAAAACTATAATAACCAAATAAATATCAAACGGCTATACAGACAATTAGCAACTATTCGCTGGAAATCAATTTCAGAAAGTGTTAAATTCGACATTAGTAACTACACTGACAAGTCGTATTTAAGTCCGCCCACACTGAAAAAGTTACAAATACCGTCTACCATATTAAATATCGACACCTTAAACAGGACAGAAAGTAGAACAATTCGTTAAATTTGAAACCACGTTCAAATTTGTCACTGTTAGCGTTTCGGAGATAATGACAATCTTCATTTTCGAACTAAACTAAAATAATTATTTTTGCCGTTACTGCAAAATAACGTCATCAGCGATAAATTCTGACGTGCTATTCACCGAAAAAATTCGACGACCACCCGATGATAACCACCACACAAGTCTCAATTCTTTTATGACTGCAAAACTTCTAAACGCACCACAAGGCTGAGTGCACCTGCACCAACGAAATTTTCACATACAAGTGATACGTTAAACAATTTGAACGAAATATTTTCGAGTTCTTAACTGTAGAAAACAACGACTACAATCTCAATGAAACCAGGCGAGAAGACGTCAACAATTGAAACTGACGAAAATTGTGACAGCAGAGGCGCTAATAATGTAAAGAACACGGAATTTTTCGAAGACCACCATGGTTAAATCGGTTTTAATAACTTCAGAAATTAATCTGCAATCCCGATCGTGCTTTATTTCATCTTACTACGCCCCCCCCCGTATATTACACCTTCGTATAATGTATCGTCCCTCCACCATCTGGATAATCTACAATTATTCTCTCACATAACATTTCTAGAGAATTTAACATGTTCCATTAAAATATAAACAGTCTCCCACAATATTACGTTGAGTAAGCCTTAAAAGCATACAGATTTTATATATATATATATATATATATATAATATATATATATATAAGGGTGTGTGTGTTTGTGTATATATATGTATGTGTATGTGTATGTGTAAAAACTGAGAGTTCTTCTGTTACGTGTACGCTGCTTGAATTATTTCTCGTTACTTTTTAGTTTACTTTAATGTATACTTGTGATTTATTTTTAATTTGAAGGAGGATAGTTTTTTTACTTTTAATTATATCGGCGGTGACAGGTGACGTCATCCGTTGTTCCTTACTCTTTCTCATCGTCCTTCTTTATTTGTTTCGTTAACGTCAATTAACGATTCACGGAATCGTCGGTTAATCAACGTAAAGTGCACATTTTCACGCGTATTGCTCATCACCCCTGTGACGACTCATCTATAATTCTGTCGAATCTTTTATAAATCCTTCGAAACCCATTATTTTCATCGCCGTCGTAATAAATATTTCCTAATTTATTTATTTATTTATATATATATATTTATGTTTTTATTTATTTATTTATATATTTTTTATTTATTTATATATTTTTTATTTATTTATATATTTTATTTATTTATTTATGTGTCATGGCGCCTAGGGACACCGAAAAGTAAAATATAAGTTTAAAATAAGTGCAATCTGTTGAGAGCGGTTTGATCATCGCGTAATAAATCTCTTAAATTCAACTGTATATAGTTCTATATTGGACATTCGATCAGCAGATGTTCAATAGATGTTTGACAATCGTGTAAGCAACACCATCGATTCGCTTGTTCGTTGTTTAGTATGACATTGTGTAAGACGAGAGTATAGCCCAATTTCGTAATACAATTTTTGACTACACGTGGGAAGTTTATGGAATATTTACGTCGGTTTCCGGTCAAATCCAATGTGGACAAAGTGACACGCTGTTATACATATACTAGCCGTGGATGTAACTATCGAGATATTAAATTGGATATTAAAAATTTAAATATAGTAGCTCTAATTTTAGTCACTATTGTGAGCTAAAGAAATTAGTTTGTAAGGAAATCAAACGTAGGATGACCTTATCTCGGTATACTTAATCATAATATTATATATATATATATATATATATATATATATATATATATATATATAATATATATAAATAATTATTGAAATATATGGCGTTAGTCCATCTTGTTGTATTATTAATATTTGTATTAAACTAGTTACATAATGCCAATTTGTATCCTATCCCTATTTTAATTGAAAATTTTAACTTTGTTAATCTCGTTTATATTTAAATAATTTGAAGTTAGTTAGATTGCGAACAGTTTCGATTGTTTATTTATACATAGAAATTTTGTATTTATTGTAATATTTCGATCGCTCATTTATTAAGTATATTTTGTTTTAGTTTAATTGATTTATATATTTATACTTATTGGTTTGGTATTATATACAATCCCGGAAAATACTTCGGTTTGGAGATTTCTTTATGGATGTCTCAGGAGGCTATGAGTCCTTCTTATTAAATTGTAAATTTAATATATAATATATGTGAAGTATAAATACACGTCTATATACACCCGAGTCGCTAATTGACGACGTTGATTCTTCTATTTTGGTCTTTCTTTTAAAATAGCGCAGAACGAAATCCCGATCAGTGTTGGTATTTCGATATTTAATTATCGCAAAACGGATATAATGTAGTTCTAGATGATATTATTTGTACACTTTAGGTTTGCCAAAAGCCAATACGGTTTTTTTCGAGCCATTATCAAGCGAACATAAAAATAAATATATATATATAATTTCACTTCCCTTCTTCGTCCTTTATCACTCTCAATGTTCGTAGTGGTGTTATGAAGCTGCCTTGTGCGTCGCCGTCCTCCATGCTGATCTGTCACTAGCGGCCACCAAAGCCTCATGTAGGCTTAATCCAGTTAGCGGTTTTAATTGATCTAGTCAGCGTGTTTCCTTTTTTTTTTCATTTGCCATTCACTGTCTCAGTATTTATCAGTAGCTGTTTAACGAGCGAGTCTTTATCATCCCATGCTATATGATCGAAGAATCTTATATATCTATTTCTTATTCATTTCAATAACCGTGTTTGTATGTTCAGTTTATTAAATTCCGATTACACCTATAGATTTTATTATTTCGATTGTGACGCCATCAGTTCATAAAGCTCTATTCATCATATCATCGATGGTTCTAGGTGTCTATACAAAATCATGTTCTCTTATGTTGTTCGGGTTTTTATCTGCAAATATCTGTTCGTAACATTCTTCCCAGACTTCTGCAACCATAATGGGATCGTTTATAACATGGCTGTTATGAGTTTGTATCGATTGATTTCTTAATTTGAATTCTACGAAATGGTCAATCACTATAGAAATTAAAAAAGGTATTTGAATATATAATTTACAAAAATTAGTAAAATAAAAAATAGTATTTATAAAATAATCTGATACGTGGTAAACATTACCTTTTAAAATCTGTATATATTTATATATCGTCAGGATAGCCTTAGTGGCTAGAACACACTTGACTTCTATGTATCGAGTTTGAATACGATCGTCGACGCAAAAATTATCATCGGTAAATAAAAATATAAATATTCCTAATATTATTATCATCGGGTGCAAGGCGATGGTAAACCACTACACACACAACACAACACAACACCACCATATGCGCGCTAGTAATCATATGTGGTACACTACAAAAAAAGGCGAGGCTGCATTTTGTCGTGGCAATAAAGCGATTACAGTCAGTTCTCCCGCGTACGCTCTAACGTCATAATATTACGATTGCCTTATACGCTACTTACACTGTACGATGAATTATGTATTAAGTAGTCGCCTACCTCCGATACGGAGACGACACTTATGACTATGGTATATTTATAGATTTACAGATTTTATTTTTATGTTCACTTAACAGTCGAAAAACTTGATGATTTTTCGTTTAAAAAAAAGTTTAGTGATTTTAATGTTTTTTTTTTTTTAAAATATTTTTACATTCCAGGTTTTTAAAAAGGTATGATTTTTATTACCTAAAAAAATGAGAGACGCTGACCGAATTTAGTCCTAACAAAGCATGACACGGAATTTTTCAAATATATATAAGCCTTTTTAATATAAAACAATTTTTGAAAGTTTATTTTTTATATCCATACTTCTTCGATTTTCATCTGTCGTTTTTTCCCTCAGGTTTATTTATAATGCGACGATTTCGTTTTTATATTTTAATTTTGAAAATTTTCTTCCGATGGAATTTCATTTTTCAATTAAAAAAAATTTTCTAAATTGAATTCAATTCCTTAATTTTCATCGCTATTAATAACAAGCGCACCAACTGCGGATGAAAAATAAAATTATTTCAAATTCAAACGTCAAAAACCGGTTAATTCGCGTTTTGACGTCATTGGACGTCGTTAGTATTTCTTCTTTTACACACACACACACATTTATACATAATGCATATATTATACATAGAAGAAGGGTAGGGCTGTTGGTTATTTTTAAATCGTGTATTTAAACATTCGGTATAGGGATTATTCTTATAAACATATTTATTGAGCTTCTTTTCTAAACAATACTGTTGTCTCGCGTAAACATGTAGTACTCAATATTTAGTAGTCAGCTTAAATGCTACCTGCATGATCCTTTGGGGTGTTTTTTTTTTCACTCATTATATACGTTCGAACGTTTTGATTTTGTATTGTTTATTAAATCGAATTCTTCTCACTACGTGTCTAAAATATTTAAACTCGCGTTTGTTTCTCTTGACCGTTGTTAAAAGGTTTTTTGTTTTCTCTCTCATCTGTAATGAATTTTATTTTTGAGGTATACTTCGATATATTTCCACTCTAAAGTATTTTATACGACTTGCTCCGGCTTTTCTGGTGGTTCAGGTTTCGGATATACGCTATTGAGAAAATATTTGGATCGACTGTTTTTTTTTTTTTTTAATTTTTCAGACGTATATATTACGGTATGTAAATTCAATTGAACGACAAATAATAATATTCCGAAAAATGATTCGAAGAAGACAGAGAAGCAGACCGCGGATGCGCTGGACTGATCGATTAAGGTTTATAAACCTGCATAACGGCCCAAGATAGAACCGTCTATAGAACTACCGTTGAAGCTTCAGTATCATATAACCACCACGCTCTCTCTTGGGAGGGTAAAAGGAAATGTACGTTTTTTTTGTTTGGCAGGACTATTTTTTTTTCAGATTTCGCTTAAATTTAAACAACTTTAGCGCTATCGAAAATTATTGTTTTTTGTCTTCTCCGATTTGTTTAAACATTAGTCGCGTTCCTTTATTATCTATCGATTTTCTTATAATAATATTTGCAAGTTCCATTTTTAAGACATAAGTAATTTGACGTTTCATATTGTCATGCTGCTTTCCTCTCATCCATCAGGTACTTACGCTAATGATTATTACATTTCGTCGAGTACCCAATTTAAGTTTGTAAATGATTTCAAATATTAATGTTACTTACCGGCGGTATTTATATTATTTTCATGTATTATTACATCGTTTTTATCCTGGCTAGATTCTTCCGTTGCTGCGTGTCAATAAAAAAAGTTCACTTACCTCCTATCTTCTCTTCGGTCTGTCTGATCTTTTATTACGCTTTCATACACACATATATATATATATATATATATATATATATATATATATATATATATATACTTTTCCTTCTTTCTCTCCTCAACTTTGCGATTGGTGGGTGAGTATAATATAGCACATCCGTCTACAGGAGCATGCTGGGGTGCTTTTATAACGACGTAATTTTCGCAATTTTTTATTTCATCCGTACATCCAGTTCGTGGTCTCTCTTTACTTCGTCTTCCGTTTATCGTTCCTTCAATTAGTGTTGTCATTCTTTCCGAATGTCTGCTGAATGTACGGACCATTTCGTTTCTTCTCTTTTTTATCGTATTTTCTATTTCGCGTCATTCGTTCATTAGTTGTAAAACTTCGTTATTAGTTATTTTACTCGTCCGTTCGTAACATTCCATGCCCCAGCATCACATTTCGAACTCTCTCTGAACTTATCGTTTCTTTTTTTAAACCGTCTACGTCTGCGCTCATACCGCGATAATGTTTTTTTACAAGGTGTTTTCCGATATTAACTAATATATTTTTGGACACAAGGAACGGTTTTTTTCATAAACGCGTTTTTCGCTAGGACTATATATCGCTTTCTCCTAAGTAGGGGAATTCCATTACTTGATCTGAACTCTGTTTGTTTAGAACAATATTTGTTTTTCGTTTTTTGAAGATGTCATCGCTTTAGTTTTCGCAGTATTCATTTTAATTTTACATTTTTGTTGTAGTTTGCTTAGCTTATTTAAGGAAATTCTTCTATCCTTTTTTCTGTTCCCGCTGTTATTGCTTTATCATCGGCGAATCTAATTGTGTGCTATTTTACCATTAATATTTAGTCCGTTATTATTTTTATTTTCTAAGTAAAAATTTATCGCCTCTTCAATGTAACTATTAAAAATTAACGGAAAAAGCCTTAACGTAGTCCTTTGCCTAGCTTTGCATTTTGTTCACCTATATGATTTCTTATTGGTGTCTATAGATTTGAAACAGCAATCGTCGATCTCTCTAGTCTGTTTTATATATATATGACTCATTTTTAACGAGTGCGCCTAGTTTTTTAAATGCATATACGCGTATTTATGCATTCGTTCGTATCGATTACGGAAATGAATTCACGTTTTACTAACGCACATCGAATGATTTATTCAATATCTGTAGGAAAAGATAAAAAAAAAAACTTCAATCTCGACTAAAGAAGAGGAGGTTGATTTCGAAAAAATACAAACTGGAGACAGATTTTTTTCGAAATCTATTGGTAACTTTTAAAACTTTATAAATTACATAATATGTATACATATGTGTATGTATGTACGTATTATAAATAATTGTACATTTTTCGGATTATCCGCGGAATTGGCTTATCGGCAGTTGCCACGTCACCCAATATCACGGATAATCAGCAGAGTCTACTGTACGTGAATATTATGCAGTCGAGATGGTGCATTTAGTTAGTCGAAGGAAAAATAGGTCATTATAACCGGTCTTCTCGGTTATGGTCGATATTTTCTTTCTTACGTTAAAGTAACACACGCGCACACACACATATATATATATATATATATATATATATATATATACACACATATACACCGCGATAAAATAAATACTGTAAAGTGGTGTAAATTATCATTTTTGAATTACGGTTATAACAATTATTGCAAATTATATTTCATATCTTTTTAGTTCTTTTTTTCTCCCCCCCCCGGAAATACGCTTGTTTATTGATCTGTTTTATAAATCTTGATATTTTCAAATATTTCCGTTATTTCGGAATGCTAGTGCCGAATTTATAGTAAACTCTTGCCAGGTTTGTCAACTTTAAATCGCATGTCCATTGAAGAGAGTATACCGTATCGGTCGGTATAATTGTAAATAAACGTTATAAATCTTCGAACGAAAAAAAAATCATAAACAAAACGAAAAATAAATTTACCGAAGGAAATGTACTTAATAAATCCCGAAGAAATATACTTAATAAATCCCGAAGAAATATACTTAATAAATCCAGGAGAAAATATTCTTAATAAATCCAGGAGAAAATATACTTAATAAATCCAGGAGAAAATATACTTAATAAATCCGGAAGAAAATACGCTTAATAAATCCGGGAGAAAATATACTTAATAAATGCAGAAGAAAATATACTTAAATTCCGGATACTTTTGAGTAGGATTTAGTAAAATGCTCTGATGGAACATAGACTGTAATAAATCAAATTTAGATGGAAGAAGATATACTTAAATATCGATTATTTTTCAGGGCAGGATTTTCTGAAAGTTTATTGGTAAAACATAGACCGAAACCGATTTTAATCAAATGCCTCTCACAAGGTTAATATTATTATTAATTTAATGTAAAATTATTGATCGTGAATGAACTATTACATCATTAATTCTTCGCGTCTCGAAGTTAAAATTATTATTATTATTTACTTTATTACTCTTCTGAGAGTAGTTTTTAACTTTCACCGACTAGTTTATTAATAGGAACTGTTGATTGAGCAACACTAACGCCAAATGCGCCATTTATTTATTTATTTATTTATTTATTATTTACCATATTTAACTATACTGCTCTACACTCCGCCCATACCGACGCCATACTCATCCACGTACCCTATCTGGTTTCCTCTCCAACGGTTCTTCAACTATTTCCCTGAATTATACAATTCCTTCCTAACCTCATTTACTACATATTTAGCCGTTAAATCTCACCAGTGCTGTAATAGCCTCAGTAGTTACACGCGGCACTATAAAATAAGAATAAAATAAATGAACTTATCTAACCGTGTCTATCACTATGACTAAAATCAGACGATTTAAATATATATAATACGATGTCGTAGCTCGGCAAATTGAAAATTATGAAGTTTTTCATCGTCGTGTAATTTTTAATTATCCCCGAGAAGGCAGCGATGGCACGCCACTCCGTATAACGCGATATATACGCTTTATCTGCGTTCCATGTAATTAGTACCTTGAATGTTAGTCTATTTTGTACGTAAAAATAACATGTACCGGTCACGATGTTCGGCCAATAAAAAATTGACGATGATGACGTAACACGGTCTTGTGGCGTAAACTCTAGGATCGTTGTCGATCGCACGATCTGTGTTTGAAATCCGTCTAAGTGACAAAAATTTTTGATGATAAAAAGCGCTTAAACAAACTCAGCTATCCATCTAATTTGTCCATAAATGCATCCTGCAAGAAAGTGAAGAAAATCCGAGGAAGGCAGTGGCAAATTGACTTCAAGCGACACTACTAACTTTCGAGTTGATGAGCTCTTCATCACACACATACATGTATATGTATATATATATGTATATATATATATATATATATATATATATATATATATATATATACTTCCATTCTGTGACGTGCTCGTCTGTTTTTATAATGAGTATATTATTAGGTGAGATGGACTTTCTATTATTATACATTGGTCACTGTTACAATTCGTTCAGGTATCGAATTAGGTTTGTATGTGATCATTCACTTTCCTAGGTGTCCGTATGGTGGAATTTATTATCTGACTGTTATTGTCCGATTTGTTGAGTATGTTCTTCTAAATTGTCAACCTGCCAATTCATATTTTAACCTATATTTTATATATATATATATATATAATAATAATAATAATAATAACATTTGACAATTTTTCATATCACTTTTACATTATTAGTTCCGTTCTCATTAGAAGGTGCTAGTTTTATCGCACTATACTCAACGTATATATCCCACTTCCGGCCATTTACGAATTTGTCTTTTTGTTGTATATTCCTTTTTAAGCCCCCTTTGCAGACCACGTTCGTTTCATGCTAGCAATAGCAGTATAAATCAGATGCAAATACTACAAAATCATTGTTTAAGAATTATCTTGAATAAACCAAGATTTACTAAAATTAAATCTATGCATGATATTTTAACGTTTCCTTACGTACAGGAAATCATTAAAAATACAGCGAAAAAATTTTTCGCCAACTGCAGCTCATCTGATAATATAGTAATACATTCGATAGTAGATTACGACTACCAGTCTCTGCGACACAGATATAAGAGGTACAAGCACAGACGTATAAAACATATCTGTTCATAGTAAGCCGGCTATTAAATTCTAGTTCTAGTGTCAGAAAATAAACTAAGATATTTTAAGATATTTTTAAGATATTATAAAATTGTGATAGAGTAAGTTTATAATTTTATTCTAATATATTGGAACAGGTTTTTTATACAAATTTTTTCTGTAAATTATACATTTGATATTTATAAGCCTATCATATAAGCTTTTATATTTTTTGTTTACCTGGGAAGAATTTTTGTTTTATATTTCGGTACGGGTAAATTGTTCATTTTTAAAATTTAATATGTTTATGTAACTTAATAATAAGAAATACAGTGCTTCTTCTTCTTCTTCGTTTCATTTTATCGACCACTACAGTATTTTATAAACGCGTATTTTTTCTACGTCTACCATACGAATATATTCTATGGAATATATTTTCCTTATGAATTTCTATTATAACGAGGTTTTGCATTTATTAAGCGGAATTTTACGTCAATTCGGATATGCTCCTGCGTTGTATCGACTGTACCAATAATTATCATTCTCGTCTACGAATTTACGTTTATTCGTAATAATTTTAGGCATGCGTAATCGAAATATAGATTACAAAATTTCCCGAGTTGTATAAGCTAAATGGCGTTGTGTAAGTGTATAGCAATTATTGTAGATTATAAAAAATAGAAAATATACTATTAAAATTGTTATGATAAACTCTATAATGTTATATATTTATGTATATATATATATATATATATATATATATATATATATATATATATGTGTGTGTGTGTGTGTGTGTGTGTAAAATATTGAGCTTTTATTACAAAACTTAAAATTTTTAATTATTCAATGCAAAAATATGTTTTCCCTAAAAATTAACACAATATTACGATTATTATTATTATTATTATTATTATTATTATTATTATTATTATTATTACTATTGTAATTTTTATTATTTTTCGACTTGAAATGTCTTATTTTGTTGTTATACGTGTTCATTATTTGAAATTGATTATATATTACGGGGAAATGTAACCAAGGTTTTCGTAATTTAAACAACGGGAAAATTATTGTCAGAAATACTGAAAAAGTGTTTGTATGTGTGTGTGTGTGTGTGTGTGTGTGTGAGTGTATAGGTGTATTTACTTGCATGTAATTTCAAAACAGTATATTTTAACCTTGGGTGAAAACACTTACGGAGCGTAACGATTTTCCACAGTATTTATATGGCATAAATAGTTGTAATTGCTTAGAGGAAGTAAAATACGAGTAGTACGTGTAATTCTTGTTTTATTTATGAAATTATATACATGTACATTTTATTTATATATGTTTATATATATATATATATATATATATATATATATATATATATATATATATATGTATATATATATATTTTTGAGTAAATCATTATTCATTTTTTAGTCGTTTTGTTTTATGTGTAATTTGTGTTCTATATTATGAATATGAAAATGATAAATCCGTGAATTTTCGTAATGGTCGATTAGAGATCGAAAGAAGGTGTGTAAAATTGCTAATTTTAAACGGACTCTTACACGCGGTAGTTGAGACGTATTGAATAGTTTGCCTGTATTTTGAAATATTGTAGGACTTTAACTATCGGAAATGATTCTTAAATGTTCGTACGACGAGTGAGAAGGGTGACGTTTATATTGGAATAGCTTAGTAAAACGCCTACGGTAGATCAAAAATCGAAATTGACGCGACAAGGTGAAACGCGTATATTAACGATTTTATTAAACCCCTTTCATCGGGTATAGAGCGACATTACTTTTTAACGGCTGATATTTAAGTATAACTACATTAATTTTACCCCGCGAACATTCTACTTCGTTTCTTATTTGTATATTTCTTGTATTTTCCATTAATTTTAAATGTATTATTTTCTGTTATATTTTATCGATTTTAAATATTTCGTTTTTCGAATTAAATTTTATTTGGATGTTACGTCTAAAAGTGTTAAAAGTGTTTTGTAGTCGCGTTTTTTTAGCCGGAAATGTCGCCGCTCCTCAGCGACACTTTATATCTTTATTCTCGATGGTACTACGATGTTAAGTTTTTTGTAATCAGGAAGTTTATATTAGGGGGTCACGTACCACCAAATTTCGGAATATTTTCGAATAAAAGTTAAGAAAGCTCCGATGAAGAAAAAGTTAAAAATATACCGTTTTTGAAAACGATAATTTAATTTACGTAATTTTTTCCAGCTAATAATTCGCTATATTAGTTCGTTGTCAGTGTAGGCCAGATGCGTGACTCTACGTAATAGTTTATCATCGTCTCCATTATAATTAAGATAATGATGAAAAACTTTATGCGCCAGCTAAGATCGAACCCTCTCGAGATTGTTAAGATTCCAGTACTCCGGGCAGCTATCCTCGCAGCGGCCTATTTATTTATCATAAATCAACTAAAAATCAATTTATAAACTATTTCTCTGTTTATTGAAAAATCGCAAAACTTTTTTTCGGCTATATTATCTAGTTTTTTTTTTTTTTTACGAGTAGTTATTGCCTATAAGGCTATTATACTCGAAATATGAATTAATTATATATTATTACACAGTTTCGAATTTATTATGAAGTTGGTTAGGAGGAGGTTGTTTACATTCGGTATATTTTTCTTCAGCTGATTGCGCACCGATAGTGAGCAAATTTCGGGCAGATAACCAGGATATGGTATAATGGAAGTACAATTCGCATATTGGTGGCGCACTCACAGTAGATAGGAGTGCGTACTCAGCGTGTGACCAATATACACTCGGTTGACGGCTGTTTCCAACCTCGGTGAACAAATTTTACCAATCTTTGATGGCCAGGGTTGTTTTAAATCCTTCTTTATATTTCCAAGTATACTCGGCCGAGAATGGAACGACCGATTCGTCCAGAATTTTCTGGCAATAATATTTTGCATATTATCTAGTTGAATAGTTTAGAAAATGAAAAATATTAATTTAGATTATTAATAAACCGATGGCGATAAACAACTGAAAAAAAATATTTTAGTGATTTTAACGGTTTTTTTCTGTTGTTTATTTATTAATTTAATTTTGTACATTTATTCGATATAGAATGGACGACAGAGCTTAACGATGTTAATTTTTTTCTTGTTTATTTAGTAGGCGAGTATTCTAATTACCAAAAATCAAGAATATTGCGAATGTGTATACGTATAATAATTTATTTAATACGTCGGAAATAGAAAAAATACAAAAAAAGGAAAATGAAATAATTAAATTGTCAAACATTTCGAAACAATTTTTTTTTTTTTTTTTTTTAATTTCTTTTCAACAAAAAGTTCCAAATGGTGCATTCCAACCTTCCTCTTTGCGGATTCAGCTATATTTTGCACATCGTCTTGACGTGTTGCTTTCCTCGGAATTTGTCCTAGTTTTTGTAACCCGATTCCTTTCGTCATTGTTAGTTTAAATTTCCAGAAGTTTCCAAATTATTTTTTAACGACGTTTCGACTATCTTTTATAAAACAAGACCGTTTGATACAGTCTGTGACGAAATTCTTCTTTACCCGTTATAAATGCGTTCTATGGCTGCGCGTGTCTATTAGGTGGAAAAAATTTTAAATGTGTCACTTTTTCTCTCGGAAACAAAACCGTTTTTCAGCTAATCGAAATTATCGACAAAATTCATCGCTAACGGTACTTAATAGATTCTTATTTTTCTGTCTACTGGAAAAAGAATCGCAACGTCCGGTGGATATTGCCATATAATTTGTGATAATGTGCACCACGCAGTGGCGTAGCCAGAGGGTGGTGTTTGGGGGGGGTCTGAACCCACCCCTTGGAATCGATTTGATAATAAGAAAATATATACTGTTTGTTAATGCATTTGTTAAACATATTTTAGTTTTTTATTTTCTATTGTTATTTAAATTTCGTTGTTTTTTAAAATAGTTTTATAATGTATTAATAATTTTTATATTATTCATCTATTGATTTCGTTTATCGTTATATACTGATAAGCGAAAAACAGGCCTTGTCGCTGTTTTATTTTAGCTCGGACCGGTATTTTGTTTAGTACTGAAATAGCCTCTTTCAAATAAGTATATAACTCTATATGAGTTGGATTGCTTAGGATTTCGGGGTTTAACTTATTTGAGTTTTGGTTATTTATTTAAAGTTCAATTTAACTCGGCTTCGCTGTTATAATTTAGTTTTGTTTGAACGTCCCTCTTCAATCAAGTCTGGGCTACGCGTTGTCGCGATCTATTTAAAATATCGCTAATTCGTTACGTTGTTTACAATTTGCGTTTCGTTTACTTTGTTGTTTTTCAATTTTGGGAGAACAATTCACCGTGTATGACACAAACGTGAATGTCGTTTTATTTTAGAATTTTTATTCGATACTATTGAAATAATTATCCGTGTATATGATGTGATTCTTATCGTTTCTTATATCGTTCTGCTAAAAATTAAAACGACCACCGAGTCCAAATCGAGTTTCTCCTCTCTTTTTGACTATATAAATGTCAAACTTTAAACTTTATCCGCTTTAGATGCTTATAATTCATATTTTAAAACCTATTTTCACATCACGTATACACAGAACGAACTAATTATGTTTGCCGAGGTTGATAATATATATAGCGAAGGAGTTTTTAATAAAGTTTATTACGCGTCTTATACGATTTAGCGTAGTTTAGTTCTT
Organism: Coronaproctus castanopsis; assembly: GCA_032883995.1. Lineage (NCBI taxonomy): Eukaryota > Metazoa > Arthropoda > Insecta > Hemiptera > Monophlebidae > Coronaproctus > Coronaproctus castanopsis. The sequence continues at coordinate 28,146,762 of CM065054.1, forward strand.
CGCGTTTAGGAGCCAAAATGTTAATACGATTCCATAAGAGACTCGCTATTTTCGCCGTCATTAATGAAGTACGGAAAATCGCAATAGTCTCGATGACGAAAACAAAAAAAAAAAAAAAAAAAAAAAAATAAAAAAAAATTCATTCGAATTTATTGGCACGAAACTTTGATGTTTCTGTGTCTCGTATAAATTGGTAATTTTTCTGTTAACTACTTTAGTTCATTTGAATATTCCGCTTCACCCAAAAATAATTTTAATAAACCTGACGATGTGATATTTCTAGTCCACTTTATTATATTTTCAACTTTATCATTCGCCACGACGCGTTTCTAAATCTGGATACGTTTTAATTCGTATTATTATTACTACTACTATTTTCGGACAACAGATCATCATTCGTACGATTTGAAGATGTATTAATATTTCGGGATAGCGTCAGTTTTAGAAATATCACATTCCAACGCAATTCATTATCATCGATGTGGGCTGTTATCGGGGTCGAATTATCGCTAAATTTAAAATTCGTGTTTTGTAATATTTCTATAATTTCGATTTTTTGCCCGATTAAAAACGTTGTACATTAATACTGAACAGCGTCTTTAAACCGGGGCGGTGCCTGTGATAAAATACACGCGTGGAGTTATTTTAACCGGTAGTAATAAGTTAGGCGTTTTCTTTCGTGTAATGCGAAGTTTACAAACATTGCTCAAATTCTGTCATGAAGATTACCGAGTTTGCAAAATTTAACCGAAAAATCAACATATAAATTTCCTTACACGCGAATACTTCGACGCTATCTATGGCGTATGTTTTGAATTAATTTAGACGGTATTAACCTTCGTAAGCATAAAACAGGAAAGAAGGTCGTATTACTTACCTTCCGTTTTTTTTTTTTTTTTTTTTTTTTTAGTAAATTAACCACCTTCGTTAAAAAAAATATATATATATATTAGATTTTAAACAATTAAAAATTTCCTCTCGACAACGACTTATTTAGAATTATGTAATATAAAAGCTGTATTAATTTGTTATTTTTAAATGCTTTTCTTTTACCCCTCCTACACAACGTCTAACCGAATATGAATAAAGTGCCAATTTCGTTTCACAAATAATCTCGCGTGGGCATAATTTTTATTCTAATTTTTACTTTTTCCGCACATTTTTGTTTTCGGAGATGTTATATTTTCACTTTTCTTCTTGAAAGCTTCGTCCGATGAAAATGTTTATTCTTAAAAATTTACAAAATATAAGGCGACGCGAAAAAAAAGGACGGTTTCTTCTTTTGAATAACTCGAAAACAACTCGATTACATTTTTGAATGAAATTTTATTTAAAAATAGGAAGAAAACGAGGGATTAGCTTACAATTATTTGTGGAATATCGTTCAGATGACCGCCATTTACAATAATGCATTCAGTCGGTCTTTTTACAACATTTTCGAACGTAGGTCGGTAAATTTATGAAATTTCTTGAAAAATCCGAGTTTTCAGGTCTTTCAGATCTAGTGGACGTGTTTCGTAAACGCGGCTCTTAAGATAAAAAAATCTGGAGCGGTCAAATTTGCCAAGCGAAATCCGTGCGACGCGACGCTATTACCAAGCATTTCTTTCAATAATGCGAGCATTTCTGCTGATCTATCTCGTTGAAACCACATTAACCCAGACGTCTACGAACACGATGTGAGGGAAGCAAAAACCAGCTTGTTATCTGGATATAGCGATTAATGAAAAGATAAGTCCCAACTATTCCATTCGCTGTGTGACGGCTTCTGTTTGATTGAATTCGGATTAGATTCGGACTAGAAGTGGGGTAGATACGAATCCGGGTAGTAGCTGACAATGAGCTTCATCGCTCATCGAAAGATTGTTTTTAAGTCCTCGTCTTCGATTTTTTTCAACATCGTTTCGGCATAAAGTTTTCGGGGTGCACGGTCGGTATTTTTTAATTCCGAGTTATTACCAGTTTATAAGAATGAAATTTCAATTCCAGCAATATACGGCGTACAGATTCTCTCGACAAGTTTAAAGAAGCGACATGACGACCAGCAGGGCGTCCTACGAATGATCGCTGACCATATGGGTGCGAATCGTTGTTTTTTTTTTTTTTTTTTTTTGTCCATGACGTTTTTTATCCGTTGCAGAAGCTGTCTCTCGAATTAAGATATACACCGAACAAAAATTGAGCAGGTTCGTCAAAATGTAACCAATCGTTAATCTGAAATTTTAGAAATGCCGAATTTGGAATTTTTCTGGTCCATCTGATTATATAATTTTGTTTCCAAAATCACCGACTAATACGTTTATTTTATATTAAACATTTATTCAGTAACAATAAATAATTTCAACCTAACTTCATCAAGTTATTTGTGTCGGATTAATTTAAAAAAAAAAAAAAAATTGGACTTTACGACATTGAGAATAGCGTTATATCTTTCGAAAGTTCCAGATGTCTAGTTCATGTGAAAAATCGTAAACTGTAAATATAAATAGCAGAAATAATTGGATCATGTTCATATATATATATATATGTGTATATATATATATATATATATATATATTCACAACAATAATAAGGCGAAAATTTTTTATTTACATTATGTATAAACAAGTGAAATCTGATGCCCAATAAAAGATACTTATTTTTGCTGTTTCCGTTTCAGCTTTAATCGTCATCAAAGTCAAGTCATGATTCTAATAAGCGAAAGATATGCTCTCTCTCTCTCTCTATATATATATATATGTGTATATATATGTGTATATATATATATACGCATAGAATATACTGGGTAGAATTTCGTGCGTAGCATATTAACAAATGTATTTCTTTTTTATACTCATCCGCCAGTTGCGGAACAGAAAAATCATGATTGTTGGTTGTCCTACAGTTAGCTTTGAGAGTGAGTCATTTCATTAATCGAGGGCTATTGTGTGAAGGTTAGGTTAGGTTTCGAATAGTGGATATAACCTTGATTTAAACCTGTTCTTGGTTCTTTATTATACACGATTCCGGTGTACGTAGTGTAAAATTTCATCGTTCATCTTTTTACCTACTACGATTATTTCATTTTACCTATATCCTGTTTTGCCAAAAGTGCATCTGATTGCATACGTAATAATAGTAATAATAACTATATCATAATAATTATAATAATATAATATTAATAATATAATAATTATATTATAACAATAATAATTATACCGGTTTGTTTGTAGAAAAAAGAAAGTGCGATTTTGTTTTAAGAAGGGCAAACAACGTTTGCGCGTATATTTTCATTTTCAATTGTCGTAGTTATTATGAAATTGGTACGCGAAAATTATTATTTATTACACGAATGAAAATTAATATTTTTAATATTCGCTAATTCCTGTCAACAATCGACACGTATAATCTTTAAACAAAGCGACAATTGTTTAATAATACTAATTTTCGACGAAAAATTATAAATTTTACCCTACGCCGTAATTTTGAGAATTAATGTACGATAGATATGTTATATGTACGGGTAAATTTTTTTTAGCGATTCCACCATCCCGGGGCAATAATACGCAAGCTTAGGTGTTTTTTTTTTTATTTAGGTAGGAAATCCGAAATTCGAACAAATCCTAATGCAGGCCGTGTAAATCTATTTAATCCTTTCAGTTATACTATATGTACATTATATGGTACATGAAATTTTAATGCCGACGAAATTGTTTATTTTCCGGCTGACGTGAAATGTTTCAATTTTTTGAAAATATTTATTTAAACACAGTGCAAGTTATCTAGAGTCATCTAAGAAACTGCATTGTATAATTTAAATAATCTGTATAAAATTTCGGTGTTTGTATAAAAAATTTCGCGTGTGGACTGAAAGGGTTAAACATATAGACGTCTGAACATTCGTACGCTTGTAAATATGGAACTATTTTAAAGAAAAAGACTCCTAATAAGTAATTTATAGATCGGAAAATATTTTAACCAGCAATATGTATTATATATGTACGCAAAATTTGAATGAAATTTTCTCATACACCGACGTAATATATATTAAGTTATTGAATGTGGCCTACATCGAAATTACGAATGTCGAAATTTAAACGTCTCGATCATCGCGACTTGTATTTCGCGACAAAATTTTCAAAATTGAAAATTTTCGTTTTTCCTTCTTTTATCGTCTGCGACTTGTTGGTGAATTCATAAATAGATCAATAAACCACGAACGATAGACGCCTAAAATGAAGTTTCGAATTATCTTACAACTAGCCTCTCGGGGGCTACCTAGTAAGTCTGCAATAGCGAAAAATAGTCTTGAATAGAATTCTCACGTGTCAGTTCTATCAGATTATCTCTACTTAGGACGAACATTTTTTGTAAAATTTATATCTCGACTACCGTTACGGTTTAAATATATCGGATTTTCCGGAAATGATTATTTTGCAGAAAAAAATTCGATAGAAAAATTCCAAAATTCACTTCCGAAAATATTAATGCGTGTCGTCCGGTCTCCGCTTCCGATATTTGTCCAAGCTTACATCTTTTTTTTATAACTGCGGAAATTTATAAAACGTAATTCGATGTTACATGCGATGGTTTTTAACAGTATGCGATTCGTATTTGACTATGAAACGCAATTTGACAACAACGATAAATACCGCCCAAAGTTCGGTCGCTTTTATATATATATATATATATATATATATATATATATATATATATATATATATATTCATTATTCTCTAAAAGTAATGCCTTGGTCGCTGGCTGCCATTGTGTGCTGTGTTGGTGTTGGTAGCCCACTGTCTGAAGTTCTTAATGTTTACTTATAGTCAAGCGATATAGATGTTGTCGGTCTTCCTCTTGGCCTTTGTTATCCTTTTATTATGTCTTATTACATGTCCTAACGGTTTTTGTTTTATTTTTTCTATAAACTTATTTTCTGCTATTTATTCTTTCTAGGATTTTTCTGTTTGTTTTCATTTCTTTCCAAGACGTTTTCGTTATTCTGCGCCAGATTCTCGTTGAAGAATACGTTTATTTCTTGCGCGCACTTAAGGGCCGATTTTCACGATCGTGTAATTAAGCGCACTCCGAACGTATGTGTTTTTGCATTTTCATGATAGTGTCTTATTTATTAATATCGATACTTTGTATAATTACGGAATGAAATTCGTTATGGAGAAACAATTTTTGGGGCGGGCGTTTAACTTCTCAAAAAACAAACGCGCTCTTCGGGGATATATACCCAAAGTTCGCGAATAATTTGAATCGACGATAAAATTGTATAAACGTGGCAGACCCTTAAAAGGAAAAAAAATGACCAGGGTTATTTTTAAATTATTTAGTCGAAAGATTAGACGTATAATTTTTTATTTTTATATTTTGTTCTTTTTTCGGTCGAATTTTACATGTTTTCCTCTAAATTAACGGGGGGGGGGAGAAAATAATTTACATAAACGTAGTGATAATATAAATTTATTAAAAATTATATGAAATCTCGCAAAGTTAAATGCGTGGTCGTGAACAGAAATGAATTAAGATTAATGATACACTACGTACTACCGATACGGTTTGCTCCGGCAAGTCTACCGTTTTAAAGTTAAAGAAACAATTTTGTTTTCATTTCTAACGCACGCGCGGTAGTTGGATTAATCTTTATAACGTATCATTGATTTGCCGAACATGCGAGCTCTGATGTATTTAGCCTTACACTTAAATCGTTCATGAACGTCACGTGTGCTTAGAAACGTACAAACATAAATATTCGTTATGTAAGTATCCAAATTACTCACGTTGAAAAAATGTCTTCACTGAATAAGACGAGAAACTACAAGAATCTGTACTATAAACGCTCCTTGAAATTTGAAATTATTGCTTAACATGTATATATATATATTTGATACTGATTTTAATAAGAATAGTCTTATTAGTTATCGTAATCATAAGCATCTTCGGAATGTTCTGTTTATTTCACTCTCGAAAGGGCATCATAAATGACGTTTCCTAAAACCTGTAAACATTAACTATTACACACACATATACATCTATATATATATATATATATATATATATATATATATATATATATATATATATATATATGTATGGATGTGTATTTGCGCGCTATCTATATAATACTTTTTGTGAAATATGTTCAAGTGGTATTAAGTTGTTGTAGGCTTTAAATTCTTCGCATTTCGCAGAGCAGCCATTTACCGGGTGTTCAAAATAAGGGTGCGGTAATTTTATACTCGGTCCGAATTGCTCTGGCTGACGTTTTTCATGGTTAAATATTTCATTTAAAAAAAAAAATCATTTGTTTTATTCTTGTTTTTTGTTGTAGCCGTTAAATTTGATTATTTTTTCTATATAATATTAATTGTCCCCTGAGTAACATCCGCTGTATTATCATCAATAGTTTACGATCTCTCTTTTCGATTTGATGCGTATACGTCGACAATTACGTAATATCTACATTCGCGTTGTGTGTGTACTGACGGCGGTGTAGTAGTAGGTGTTTCCGGCTTCGATTGCGAAGGTAGATGATTTTATGGTTGATTTTTCACCGCGAATTAAAAATATTCAGTTTATGCTGATGACATCATAGTTTCGTAAGATTAATAATGATGATGATATTATTAATAATAATAATAATAATAATAATAACTTTAAACATCCAACACATTATTGGTTCGTGTTTTATTTTACTTCATCCTAATCAATTCTACGATAAACCTTGACGTCACACGTTTAATTAGATTGTACGGTTGTTTTCCGAGAATCGCCAAATGGCAATACAATAAGCATTCTTGAGTCATATATATATATATATATATATATATATATATATATATATATATATATATATATATATATATTAATGTGTGCGTGTGTAATAAATTTATTCTACATTCTTCCCGCTACGGGTGCATAAGTTTTTATTCGACGATATGTTATTATTTAAATCTTAATATAATATATAATGTTTTGTTTGGCTATCAGTTTCAAACAGTACATTTAAAATAATTACAACTGATTCAAAATCGCCGTTTGCAGAATTATGCTAAATTGTCGCAGGGTGACCCGGATGTAGAGATACAAGTTCGAATTGAAGTGTAACCGAAAATTAAGCTTAGAGATATCAAACAGAAGGTTCTAGTACGTGTAGTCGGTAGTTTTGTGTGGGTGTGAAACTTGGACGCTGAAAGAAAATGCGAAGAAGCGCGTCTTATCGTTCGAAATGTGGTGTTACAGAAGAATATGGAAAATTTCGCGGACAAGTAATACTAAGAACGAAGAAGTGTTAAAACTGATGAGAACTGACCGGATACTAATGACTATAATAAAAAGACGAAAAACTGCGTTTTTGGGAATGCGAGGATCGAAATAACAACTTTTTACAGCGAATATTAATGGGAATGATCAGTGCTAGAAGAAAACCGTGAAGAAGAAAAATCTCTTGGATTGACATCAAAATATGGACTGGAATTCAAAGTGCAGCGGAACTAATCAGAGCGTCAAGGGATCGGAACTCCTGCCACCAGATAGTTGAGTCCATGCATGATGACTAAGCAATACCCGAATCGGGTGGCACGTAAAGAAGAGAATACGAAAAATTAGGTATACCTACCTCCTTATATTAGCAAATTATTTAAAAAAAATAATAAAAAAAAAAATTGACGATAGGTGTAGAATACATTAAAAATAGATTCATTAATTTCAGAGGAGTTAGCCTGTGAAATGAGTTGGTTCCCTAAGTATAAAAATTGATACTTATTTTCAGCATGGCGTAATGTAAACATGACTTGGACAGACTTCTGTTCAATTTAATTTTCCAGTCTAGAGTTCATTTTTTAAACTGTTCGAGCCTATATGGCAATTTATTTGTAGCTTCGGAATGGCTATCACAGGCTACGATTGCATTATCATCTGCAAATATGGCTGTTGTATTGTTATCAATAGGCAAATCTCTTGTATATAACAGTTACAGATAAGGTTTCAAGTTCTAGTATTATTTGACGTTACTAGGTAATGATCATCATTAAGTGCTTATCCGTATCGGAGGTAATTATAATATGGTGCTAGCGTAGATAGACACACACCTGGGAGAACTGATTGTTATCGCTTTGTTGTCACGACACAATGCAGCCTGGCGTGTTTTTGTAGTGTTACCAGCGTGCAACCTCACCTGTACCTTCTATATACAAGAGATTTGCCTATAGATAACAATACAACAGCCATATTTGCATATCTGCAATCTGTCACGGTGGCGTATTTGCTAGAGTGCTCGACTATCAACTTGACGGTCGGAGGTTCGAAACCAACACGTGACATAGAAAGTTTTCATTATTATTTAATTTATAATTATCACGGAGAAGGCAAACTCCGTATAACATCGTATGCATGCGCATCTGCGTTGCATATAAAATAGTGCCTTGAATGCCAGCTAATTTTCTAGGCAAAAATAAACGTACAATAGCTAGTCACGACGTTCGGAAACGATACGACAATGATAATGATGATAATGATGATGATGATGATAATGATGATGATGATAATGATGATGATATGGTGTTGTGTGTGGTGGTTTACCATTGCCTTCCACACGATGATAATATTAGGATTATTTATATTTTTATTTTCTAATGATATTTTTGCGTCATCGATCGTATTCAAACCCGATATATTCCGCATAAAAGTCCGTGTTCTTAGCCACTCGGGCTATACACGCAGGTAATTTAACCCTTTGTTCAAGATTAGGCTGCTTAATAGGCCTTTGTCCTTTCGGGCTGTTTCAAATGCGAGAACGAGAAGGAGATTCGAAATCGAAAGTCTTATTATAATTTTTGAAATTATAACTCCTGTTTGTTTGTTTTGAGCAGTTCTTTAAATAATATGTCTGCGTGTTCATATATATATATATATATATATAATAGTATATAAACATAATAAAAAATATATATATGATTCGCCTACTTTGAAAGTACAACTTGTGGGAAAAACAAATGAAATATTAATAAAAAGAGGAATTAGTCAGCGGGGAACACAATATCACCTACGTTATTTACAACACTTCTTGGAAGTGTATTTGGAAATTTAAACTGGGAATCGTACGGTATTAATATAGATGGGACAAAACTCAATCATTCGCGTTTTGCCGATGATATTGTGTTAATCAGTAATAGCGCACGCACTTTACCGGGTATGGTAAATGACCATAGTTGCTCTAAAGTAGTAGGATTGAAGATAAATATAGATAAAACGAAGGTCATGTCAAACTCGTACTTGTTACAAGAAATAACAATAGATGGGTAAATATTGGAATAGGTTAATGAATACGTGTACATGGGCCAAGTAATCACAGTAGACAAAGAAGCAATGTATAAAGAAATTAAAAGACTTCATACATAGCGTTTGGAAAACTAAATAATAATGTGTTGAAGAACAGAGACGTAGCGAACTATTTAAAAAAGAAAGTATATGAACAAGTGCATCCTCTCAGTGCTCACATACGGAGGAGCGGTGGTGCCTGACAAAATACGTTATTAGGAAATTCGCCGTAACGCCGAGGGCCCATTACAGAATAATGCTGAGTATCAAGAGGCTGAATCGAAAACCGCGATACGTGGATAAGGCAGCAAACCAAGCTGGGGAATGTAATACAACGCGTAGCTAAATTAAAATGAAACTGAGCTGGTCTTGTCGTTAGAAGAACAGACGATAGACGGACCAAAAGAATAACGCAATGGACACCGAGAGAAGGGCACCGAATCCGTGGTCGCCCGTGTATGCGATAGCAAGACGACATTCAAAAGTCAGCCGGAGTTAAATGGACGAACGATGCTATGAGAAAGGAAGATGAATGCTTACATTCAGAAGTGGATAGAAATAAGCTAATCGTGAATCGTGATATATATATAATGTGAACCTAATTAAAACATTATGGCTTCATATTTCGTCTAAAACGAAACACTCACCGTCGGTTAATCTGGCACGGGGGCCTGTTATACAAGTTGAAATCTCCTTTCTGCCTGAGATAATGCGATCATACCTAAGCAACAGGTAGTTTCAGATCAAACATGAGGACAATCTAACATCCAATTCTAGCTGGAGTGGACCGTGTCCTGGGACTCCTGCTATACAATTTTATACAGCAGATTTATCGACGATTTAGCAACATTTCTAGCTGATACTATAAATTAGCAAATATAACAGATAAAAATATTTCGTCGCAAATTAAATATAATTTGGAAAAAATGATTTCGTACGAAATTCGTTATATAAACGAATGCGGATTGTATCAATCGCTCGTCGAAACTACGTTAAATTTCGTTTGTCTCAATATATGTGGCACGGTTAAGTGTTATCGCAGGTAACGTTGCGGAGATATTTGCAAGTTCCGTTTTCGAACTAAACTAAACATAACAGTTTGGTTTTGAAAATTGAGTTTGTGACATCGTCAGTTACATGTTTCGACGTAGTTTTCACCGAAGAAATCAGCGAGTAAATTCATTACAGTAAAAACCGAGGAATTATTCAGAATTCTCTCTATTTTAATTTAATTGAAAATAGATTCGAATGATTTAATTTACTTTTATTTATTTTTTTACTTTTTTATTTGTAATAATTTTTATTACTATTTTTTTTAAATTATTGTTCTTCTTATTATTATTATCGACAGATGAACGTTCGTGTTACCACGATGGATGCCGAATTGGAGTTTGCTATTCAGCAAACGACTACCGGTAAACAGTTGTTCGATCAAGTAGTTAAAACAATCGGTCTTAGAGAAGTTTGGTTTTTCGGTCTACAGTATACCGATAGTAAAGGAGACCTTACCTGGATTAAACTCTATAAAAAGGTAATCATTTTCATTTTGTTACTATTATTGTATAATACATATATAAATAAAATTTAACAGAAACTGTTGCATCTTGCTCTCACCTCATGACTCTGACTGTCAGAAACTTGAAATCTTTTGTAAATAATATCTGTAAATAACATTCGACAGATAATTAACGTGCTGAAAACTCCCGTCGATTATTTCTGCCTAAAGTCAAGAAGACCGGTAATAAGATTATTGAATAATTTAACTGGTATTGCATAGGGTGTTTCTCACAATAACGAAAGCAATTTTCTTCACTCGTCGAAGACCATTTTTACCGACCAGACTTCATGTCAGTGGCGTTGATATAGAATGGTCTGACCAGATACGCTACCTTGGTGTCATTTTAGACAAGAGACTAACGTTTTCTAAGCATATTGACCATGCATCATTGAAGACAAACAGAGCAATCTGTTCAATTTATCCCATTTTCAAACGTAAATCTCACTTAAATATTAATAATAAATTAATAATCTACAAGTCAATCATTAGGCTTATTTTAACATATTCTTGTCCAGTTTGGTCTTCAGTCTCAAATGCTAGTTTTAATAGACTGCAATTAGTCCAAAATCGATGTCTTAGATGTATCCTCAATGTCCCCCGTATACACTAAAATTTCATATATGCATAGTGCTCTGCAGATACCATATGTAAAATACTATATCCTCAAACTATCCCAAAAATTTTTTCTCAGTTGTAGTGCGCACCGTAATAATTTACTTCCAGCAATAGGAAATTATGATTCCAGGGAACTAAGTATTAGATATACTAAGTATAAGCATCGACGCATTAAACATAATGTATTATTCTCATAACGTCATAATTTGTTTGCTTTCGTTTCCATTACTTATAAATGATATTACATATTCGTTATATAAACTTATATTTATTATTTTTTAAATTACCGCTTTTCATTTGTGATGGTTTTTTGTCTGATTTTTCCATCAATACTATTTTCATCTTGTATATTTATTATTTACCAGTTTATATTATTAGTTACTTTCATAAATGGAGAGGGCATTTTTTCCGGTACATTTATTAAATATTATTATAACTTTTTAATATAATGCCAAATATACGCGTTTTACATTTTACATTTATGTTGATATGTAAAACTTACACATCGATTTTTGACGAAGCCATCTCGGCATTATATTAATTTCGAATATCATTAAAATGCGCGTGTGTGTGTGTTATAGCTGCCGTTATATGTCCACGTATATGTGTGTTTACAGTTATCCGTACGTATGTTATATCACGATATTCCTATATCCACCTACTGCTGGGTGTGTATTCCCTAAACTTTTCCAACGGCTCCTATCTTGTGCGGCTCAGATCCAATTGACTTCTGTCCATTTAACATCACCTTTCCACCTAGCCACCATATATATATATATATATATTTATATATATATATATATATATATTTATATATATATATATATATATTTATATATATATATATATATATATTTTTATATATATATATATATATATATATATATATATATATATATATATATATTTATATATATATATATATATATATATAATATATATATTATATATATATATATATATATATATATATATATATATATATATATATATATATATATACCGGGTGTCCCAAAAAAACCGCTACTGGAACTTCCAACGCCTATATGCGAAGTTAAATGAGTGTAGAGGGTTACAAACCGTTTTTTAAAGAAATTTAAAGCGTTGCGAATGCAACAGGTCAGTGTTGAGAACGCAGTGTTTAAGTGTAGTTCAAAATGGTTTTTTCTCCTGAACAATGCTGTAAAATTATTGAATTTTATTACGCAAATAACAACTCTTTTAAAGAAGTGAGACGGCTGTTTCAAGAAGAATATGGTGATAACTACACACTACCGAACTCTACGATCAAAACCGCATCGTTCTCGATTTCGTTTGGAGCATACTATTGATCGGAAGACTGGAAGTGGCAGACGACCGATAGTTACAGAAGAAAAGAAGGAAGAGGTGCGGAACATTGTAAACGCTAACTGTCAAGTGTCTGTTCGTCGTCTATCTAAACAAGTAAACTTGTCGAGGTCTAACACACATCGTACTCTACGCGGTTTACGTTTCAAACCATATCATGTGTAGGCAAGACACAAATTACTGCCTAATCCTGCCGATGGATAAAGCAGTTTAGCCGTTCATGGTTAGGTCGTTTTGTTGATATTTATTTTAGCCACGTGGCATGGATTCACTTGGACGGCTATGTAAATGCACATAATTATAGGCTATGGTGTGCGAAAAACTCACACGAGTTTTTGACAACCAGTTTGCACCCACGCAAAATTGGAATGTGGTGCGGAAAGATAATCGGTCCCATATTTTTTGAATCTACAATTAATGCCTCTCACTACCAAGACATTATTACCGATTTTATTGCTAATTTAAATGTGGAGGACCGGTATTGTTGGTTACAGCAGGATGGAGCGACTGCACATACAGCAGAGAACACAATAGACTTTTTGAAGTTGTTCTTTGACGACCGCATTATTTCTCGCGGCTTATGGCCTCCGCGTAGTCCCGACCTATCGCCACGCGACTTTTTTTTTATGGGGCTATGTGAAGGAAAAAGTGTTTAAACAACCTCCTCAATCCATTGAAGAATTAAAAACAAAAATCACAATGGCAATCAACGAGATCGATCGACGTATGCTGAAACGAATATTTTTGAATATGGCAAGACGAGTCAATGCCTGTCTGGAAGTGAAAGGAGGCCAATTTGAACATTTATTGTAGGTTTAGGTGACTTTCAGTATTACACAAAAAAACAATAATAAGTTGATAAATGTCTTTTTATAAATACATTTTTTGATCATCTTAATTTCCAGTAGCGGTTTTTTGGCACACCCGGTATATATATATATATATATATATATATATATATATATATATATATATATATATATATATATATATATAAATAAATGTTGTGGAGCGGATTGCCTCTGTTAAATTGCAAATTTTAAAATTAAACGAAGACCTTTTTTTTATAATGAGACAAAATCGAAAAATAATATAATAAAAGTAAATATTTCATCCTTTTAAATTGAAACAAACGAAATTTTCAGGGAAAAATTAAAAATAAAAATATATTCAAATAATAAAATAAATAATTGAGTAATCATAGTGGAGTGTGAAGAATTTTCTATCAAATAACAGTTTCTAATTGCTGGTAAAAAAATCTGTGGCACGAAATATATTAAATACTCAGATTGGTTTACTGAATACTAAAATACTTAAATATAAAAGAAGCGCACACGAAGCTACTTTAAGCAGACTGAATTGAGAAAGACACCAGTTGGAAAACTATAAGCAAGCGAAAAGATGCTTGTAATAATACAAAATCAGAAAATTATATTAAAAATAAAAAAAATAAACGGTGGTTGGATAAATGTGAAGAATTGAAACCATTACACCGATATAAAGGATTGTAAGAAATTCTATGATACTGTAAAATTTGTATTTGGTCAGACAATCAGATAACTTAATGATATCAAGAACAAGGATGGCTGTCTGTTACGACGCGATGAAGATATTAACGCTAGATGAATGGAATATTGAACAATTATTAAACGAACCAATGACACTGATTAGGACATAATTAAAATAAAATTCTTGATCATCTAATGTAACCTACATGTTGAAAAGATACCACAATTAGAAAAAATATAATACGCAACTAAGGAAATATCTAATAAAAAAAAGTTCACAATTGATTTTCCCGCTGAATTATACGAAAATATGAACAGAATAAAGTTGTAAAATTAGTCCATAAATTAATACAAGAAAAAATTAAATAAAATTGATTAGCTGAAGATATGCCAAATGATTTCCGAAAATATATAATTGTAAACATTTAAAACTAAAGGAGGGAAACTCGATTGTAATAATTATCGTGTGATAGCTTCAGCAACAACATCGAGCGAAATTTTGGGATAGGATTCTAGTTAATACAATTAATCCTGTTGTTGATAGTATAAGACCTGAAAAGCAAGCAGACTTTAGATCGCAAGGGAGATCTATAGATTTGATATTTACCCCGAGGCAGAATTATGAAAAATATCTGAAACAAAAACAGGACTTGTAATTTGCGCGTATAACAAAATCATCGATAGAAATGCGCTATAATTTTAATGGATATCCAACAAAATTTCTGAATTTAATCTCGTTCTTTTATTCTAACGATATATGTAATATTTTATACGGAAAAAAGCCTACATTAAATTTTCATGTAAATACTAACGTTAAGCAAGGATCTATTTAGGCACTAACTAGTATTTATACATTTTACAATTATGCGTTCACGATGCTTATATATCAACAAACTAACTTTAAAGTTTCGCTTAGACGACGTTCTTAATAATTTAAAACGTCTCAAGGCAAAGTCAAACTGTGTTATATGTTACACTATAGATCTTCATTATGCTGACGATCGTGTTGTAGCTGCGCATGCTTTAACTCGGTATATGAAAGACTAGGTTTTGACGGTTAATGTAGATAGTAAAACAGAGATATATATGGGAATGTTATGAAATTTGATGCGAGAATTAACCTATTGAGACGTAAAATTAGCATCAATTTCTTATCCAATAGTTTTTTATTTATTTATTTTTTATAGTGCCGTGTTTAACTACCGAGGCTATTACGGCTCTGGTGATTTAACAGTTAGATGTAGTAACTGTGGTTGGAGAAAGGAACTGTATAACTGAGGGAGTAGTTGAAGAACTGTGGAGAGCAAAGCAGATAGAGTACGCGGATGGATAGGGGGCCGGTAAGAGAGGAGTGTAGTGCAGTACAGTAAAATATGGCAGATAAGAGAGGGGTTTGGGAATAAACAAAAGGGGCAAAAAGCCGGGGGATTGGTACGTTGGAGAAGATGGTCATGAGAGAGTGATATGTGACCAAGGCGGAGTCTGCTGAGTGCTATGTAATTGGAACGGGTTAAATTGGCAGATAGTTAATAAATATTTACAAATAATATTTCGGTGTACAAAGCGGTTATATTTATAAATCTTTATCTAAGTGAAACATGAGTTTCCCACAGTAGACAAATAAGAAATCTCTAAAACACTTTCAAGGACAAACGATTTTTGGGACGATTTATGAAAATTAAGCGGAACGATTTTATATCGAATCGCGAAGTTTTCCGACGTAGCGGATGTGAACCCTTTATTAGCTATTACGCTGTATAGGTCACGTTGTACGAATGGAAAATAGCGGGCTTCTAAAAATAATACTACATACGGAAAATCAAAGACAAGTAACCTACATGCTCTAAATATTATACAAAATACAGTTCTTCGACTAGTCGTTGAAGTTCTAACACCTGTCAACAGCTTTCATGTAGAAGCATCAGAATGGCCTCTCAGGACCCAACGAATGTATCTACTATCTAATTTTTTGACACAATGTGATGACTCCAACTTTACATCAGCTCGTCCGGCACACAATATTATGCATTCATAAATTCCCCACGATCAAAACACGCTATCAATACTAAATACAAACAAACCGTTACTGTACAAAAACTTGAATCCAGTAATGTCACCATGGACAAATAATCCAATCAGCTTGGACTTGCATATTTATCACCCGAAGAAAAATTCCGATACCGATCAAGAAATAATCTGTTATATTATGAACATCTCGGCCATTAGCATTCTATACAGATGAATCAATATTTGACTCGTTCGTCGGCCGCTTCGTTGTTAAAGATAATAAAGTCTGTATTCGATTCTCACTACTGCAATCATTTACAATTTTATTCGCCGAACTATATGCAATATACTTGGTCATCGATTTCGGTATAAATACTGAACTCGAGTCTAGTTCAGCGATAATAATCTGCTCAGATTCCAACTTTGAACGCTATTCATAGTGTATGTAACTACAACAGACATCCTATAGCGGAAACAATTGTAGAATTAAAACACCGAACGATCTATTTCCTCTGGATCCCAGTACATACTGGAATTGCTGAAAATGAACTAGCTCTGATAGGGCAGAAAAACCGCAATTACCCGTGCCTAATTTACCAGTTCCATTCGCAGACCTCAACATACACATGAGGATCATCATTATTTCAGTTATGGCAAGAAGAGTGGTATTCCACAGCAATATGAAACAAAAGTACGATCTATCGAGTCAAAAATAACACTTCGGAAGACACACACATACAACATCGGAGAGATGACTTGGATTGAGCCATACTAAGCTGACGCGTGTTTATCTTCTTAATAAATCCGACGCTCCGCTGTGCTGTCTGTCCAACATATACTAACAGAGTGTCCTGAATACAGCCTACAGACATCATATGCTATGACCTTTCATCTTCCTTGCAGCTGCTGCTCCTTGATGACGACGTTTCTACTACGCTGTCTAGACTTATCCTGTTCCTGCATGATATTGGACTATATCGTTTAATTTAATGCTTGTTTACTCTGTGCATCTAGCCATTAGTTGCTGTATATGACGCATTAATTCAAATAATAATAATACATCGATCGAAACGCGTACAAGTCAGACCACGTGTAAAAGATATAAATATCAGATACTTGAGTTCATCGAAATGAACAAATGGCAAAGAACGGATTACAGCGAAGAATTGCATGCGTTAAAAAACTAACCTTCGAAAATGTCTGCAACTCGTGTAGTTGGACTTATGTCACACCTTTGTGCTCACGATTGATCGTCGTCCATATTTTTCTGTTTCTTTTTCATGCAGACGACTATATTCGCTAGTGAGCGTCGATATTATTATTTTCAATTTTGGCCAACTTTGAACCATCTAAAAACAGTCATGGCAGAATTTTTCTTTTTCTCCTCCGCTATTCTTTCATCTTCAAGCTGTTCTGTATTTTTTTTTCCTCCATGTTGTTATCATCACCGCCACTGTTGTTCTTTCGCACATTCTCTAGAAAATTTTTAAATGCGTTAACTTTTTCCCGAAATTTGTTTCTACGAATTATGTCCTCGCTTCTTATCTTTATTTCCGATAAATGTTTCTTTAAGTTTATTCTTCGGATTTTCTTCAAAGTATTCGAATGTTATCTTAATTTTTATCTATGTGACTATTTTTTTTTTTTTTTTTTTTTTTTTTGTTAGGTGTCCGTAAAATTTTATTTCTTCCTATATGCATGACAAAATGTTAAAAGAAGAATGATGTGCAACGGAATAATGTCTTTGAAATGTACTGGCTGGAGGCGAATGTTAAGAATGCCGTTGACTGCTAAAAGAACTAACTCGTCCATACTCCAAGAAGTAAAGATATATCAGCGACTACAAGTCGTAGTACAGAAACGGATAAAAACCGTCGCTGGACATATACGATAAAACGGTCTAAATAATCACGAGTGGCATGGTTGAAGGTCGTCGTAAAAGAAGGAGACCTCCAACGAGATATCTGGACACAGTTATAAAAATTACAGGAGCTGACTCAATACGGAGCGACAAAACACATTTGTTCATGAACATCCATAGTATCACGATGCTCGGGACGACGACCATATAAATATGATGAAAATCTTATTCTCCTTTTTCTAATCGTGGTCTAATATCTCTTTTCAATTATTTCATATATTTCTCTGTTACATTTTTAACATCCGTTTTATCCCCATATTTAATGTTTAGTGTCGGAATTTTCCTCATGATTTTTCGTTCCTTCTTCTCTAGTCGATATTAGTATTGTTATTATTATTATTATATTTATTATTATTATTATATTTATTCCACTATTATTGTGTATTATTGTGTATTATAATGCGTATATGTATATATGTGTTCGATTATGACAAGTGTATGCTTGTTTAATGGTAAATTTTCAATTGCTGCCCGACTTCAATCTATATAATTAATTATTTAAAATGTTTCCTTTTTGAATATACATTTTCAAAGCATATATATGTATATATATATATATATGTATATATATATGTATATATATATATATATATATATATGTATATTTTTTTAGTTTATCGAAATTACAATAATGAAGTTGTTATTAGCATATTGTGAGCAGGTTGTGTGGCATTGGCGCTCGTAGGTAACTTGATTATTAGGTTAATGGTTTATCATATTGAATAAGGGAACACACGCGCGCTATTCGTTAAATACTTGTGTTTATATTGTATATTTCTGTTTACTTCTGAATTCATTTTATTCCCTTATTGTGTTATATAAATTTATTATTATGTTTTTATTATTACTTCTTTAGATGTATATATTATACATATATATATATATATATCTATGAACATTTCTACGCATAATTATGTACGGCTATGTATATACGTATAATTGTGTTGCGTTTATATTCTACATTTTTCTAATTGTCTTACGCGTGTGATTCTTCTGTGTAATTTTGTTTTCATTCGTTAACCTTCGCACTTTTCTCACTGCGATCGGTATCAAGGTATTATGCGTAACGGCTATGTACTACGCGAATACACGAACAATTGTTTTTATTTATTTTATTTTTTTCTGGTCTCCGAATACAATACGTTTTTGATTTAATTTTTTTGACTTATACGACGTTCGATTATCGTTCGTAAATATTCTAATTGTCTGTTTGAAAACGCGTAATTTACGAAAATTTAAATCTCCGTATTTTCTGTACGTTTGTGAAAATTTGAACCACTTGGCGGCGACAACACTACTCGATCGTTTCTAGCCGCGGAAGGAGCTAGAAAACCACGCGGCATTTAAAAATTACCAAAATCCGACTAATCATTCCGGAGATGAAACAATTCGGATATTTTTAAAAATGTCAAACTTGGGTAAATCCATCGAGACTGTTTTTTGTTGTCAGATTGAGACAGATGTTTGCCATGTTCACTTTGATTTTATATTTTTCTTCCAATAAACGCCAACTAAATGTCCGCTGGAACAAAATTTTCCGGCTTACGTAGTCGCTGAGGATACTATTCTAATAGCAAGTAAAAAACTTGAGCGAGTAAGTAAACTATCTGAGACAAGTAAGGACTGAATATCAACTATAATAAAATAAAAGTAATGGCGATTGATCGCAAATGGATAAATTATCGGAACGTTCTCTCTCTCTCTTGTGTGTCGGAGTGTTAACGAGGGAGAATGTTTAAAGTGGAATGTTTACCTTCTGATGTAACATCCTTACCATTGTGAGTTGGTCAAAACATGTTCGATACCTCGGGGTAGTCTTGGATAACAGACTAAATTTTTCTGAACATGTCAGTCATACTACCTTGAAAGCTAGCAGGAGTATATCTTCCATATATCCATTAATCAACAGAAAATCATTTCTTAATGTAAATAATAAATTAATTCTGTATAAAACACTTATACGTCCCATAATAACGTACTGTTGTCCAGCTTGGAGTTTTATTTCAAATACAAACCCTTTAACAAGTTACAAGTATTTCAAAATAGGTGTCTCAGATGTGTGCTAAATGTCCCTAGATACCATAAAATCGTTGACATGCATGCTACCTTAAACATGCCTTATATTAAGGACCATATCTTAAATTTAACGCGTAAGTTCTGCGATGACTGCTTAGTCCACGATAATAGTTTAATTTCTACCATTGGTAATTATGATTCCAGGCAACTCCAATTTATGTATAGTAAATATAAACATAGGAGGCTCAAACATAACCTGTTGTAACGTTATATGGCGATTATTGTAGGAATTAATATTCCTTCTTTATTTATTTAATGTCTAACGTGTTTTTTCTTTTGTTTTATTATTACTATCTTAATTTTTTGTTTTTTGCTGTACAGTTTTTTTCAATTATTTTTTGCTGTCATTATAAGTATAATTACTTCTTTTATTTATTACGGGTCTTTGTATTATTATTTCTGATGTACGGCGAGCCATCCTGGGCGTCACGTAATTATTATTTAAAATTTTTTGTTTGTGTATACTCACTGTAAATTATGCTGAAATATACGTTGTTGTTGTTGTTGTTACTACAACCAATGGATCAAAGCGTTATTGAAACATTAAACGTCTTTATAGAAAATAACTTTTAAGCAATTTGTTATCTGTTGGTGAAGATAACGTACATACCCCGTTTGTCCTTTTTCCAAGCGAACGAATTTAAACGAATATCGATGCAGGATTGTAGACGCGTGGAATTTGATTGAAAGTAGGATTTTGTATAAAGTTTGGAACAGACTATTAGAATGAGAGTAACACAATTACTGAAAGGGATTCTCTCTTACGGTTTTTTAGGAGTACCGTGCCGTTTTCATACGGCGTTAATAATACGTTGAATGACGCCACCAGAACGTTCACAATGGAAACAAAGGATGGTGTTTTCTTAAGAAGCGGCAACTGTTACCGTTGTAAAAAAAGACGGTGAAATCGCGGTAACGTTGCTTTTAAAAAGCGGTCGTCATTACGGCTATGAACAGTGTTATCGACGTTTTATCATTGTACGGTAATATAAATCGGTAAATATTAAATAATGAAAAAATAGAATAGATGATACAATTAGTGTAAAAATTAATAAAACAGGTATATATATAAATAATGAAAAAATAGAATAGATGAAACTTGTAATATCTGTATCTACAGTTTAAAAAACAAAACTAAATATATTAATAAAGCTAAAAATCTAAATTGTTCATTTTTAAAGAAAGTTTACAAGATTCAAAAAATGAACAGTATTTACACAATTGAAGAACGGTGTTTCTAACTTTACACTTCCGGTTCATCGTAAAAACGGGCATCCATTTTTCACCGCTTTATGACGTCATTTAACGTAATATTACGTACGCTAAAAAACGGCACCGTATTCCTAAGAAACCCTAGCTTTAGTGGATATAAATTAGTTGAATGATAAATAAAAAAAATAATAATAATAATAATGCGGCTCAATTGTGACAGCGATGATTAAGGTTTCTAGATCGTGTCAGATGAAATCACAAAGTTTTTCGGATGTTAAGCTATTATCAAGTGAATATGAATATATATATATATATATATATATATATATAACTGTACAAAATTACTTAAATACACACACACGGTTCGTTATCCAGTTAATCTCCTCTATCAATGTTCTCGTATTAATCTTAGACGTTCTCCTACGAGTTCATTTTATAATACTGCATATTTATCGAGTATTCCAGCCTAAATCGTAGCGTTGAATTTAAAGAAACATAATTCTAATGATTAATAAATACTGAGCGTTGGGAGTGTTCGTTTAGTTTCGAAATGATTTTAACGCCTACACGTCTTTCGTAATGGGCGTTATGTCGTTTCATTAAGAATTTCGTAATAGAATAAAATAAAAAAAACCCGCTCGGCGTTAATTAGTTGTATTAGCGATTTGGAAATTCGAATAATTAATTATTACCCGTTTAAAAATCGAACAACAATCATATTTATTGCGAAACGATTATTTGATTAATTGTTATCGTCCGGTTGAAATGATATAATAGCGTGGATAACATCGCGTGGAGCGTAATTATAAAACTTTTTTTCGTTCGACACATTTATCCGTTCAAAATAATCAAATTCGTAACGACGTAATATGTGTTTCCTAAAAATCAAATTAATTTTGTCATAATTTTTTCCACAAAATTATACTTTTTTTTAGACGGAAATTTTGAAGGTATAATACTGTTTTTTTTTTTTTTTTTTTTATTTTGAAGATAATTTTTAACATGTTATATAAATATATCTTTGAAATTAAAACGTTCTCTGTAAACGAAATGCACTGTACGAAAATAAACCATTTTTGTTCTGTTTTTGTCGTTATAAATTTATGTATAGGTTGAACCACACAAGACGGACGGGTTTATTTTTTTAATAGCTCAAAAAGTACTCGACCAAAATTGTCGAATGAAATTTTACTTAAAAATAGGCAAAAACGAGCGATTAGCTTATATTTAGTTGTGAAATATCGTTAAGATGACCGCCATTTGCAACAATACATTTATTCATTCTTTTTACAAAATTTTCAAACACTTTTTCGAGCGTAGGTCGATTTTCGAAATTTCTTCAGAAATCCGAGTTTTCACGTCTTCCAGACCTGCTGGGTGTGTTTCGTAAATGCTGCTCTTAAGGTGTCCCCACAACAAAAAAAAATTGGAGCGATCAAATCTGACGAGCGCGGCGGCCAATCGAAATCCGTATGAAGCGACAATATGCGGTTACCAAACGCTTCTTTCAGTACTGCGAGCGTTTTTGCTGAACAGTGACACGTCGCACCATCTACATCTATGACTTAGACGACAACGATGAAGTGAGGGAAGCAAAAACGTGTTTATAATCTCGAAAAATAAGTCCCCACTATTCCCCACTTCGCCCCTAAAGTATAGACGGTTACTCACTCGCTGAGTGAAGGCTTCTGTTCGATTGAATTCGGATTTGTACCAGTAGCCGCAGTCCTGTTTGTTTACGAATTTGGATAGCTGAAAATAAGCTTCATCGTTCATCAAAAGATTGTTTAAATCGATCTCTTGTTTCAGCATAAAGTTTTCTTTGTGCATGGTTGGTACTTTTTAATTCCCGAATTATAACC
Organism: Coronaproctus castanopsis; assembly: GCA_032883995.1. NCBI lineage: Eukaryota > Metazoa > Arthropoda > Insecta > Hemiptera > Monophlebidae > Coronaproctus > Coronaproctus castanopsis. Next base: position 28,170,174 of record CM065054.1, read on the forward strand.
AGTTGATAAGGATGAAATTTCAACGCTTCCACTCAATATACGGCGATCTCTCGACGAATTTAAAGAAGCATCATGACGACGTGCAGAGCGTCCGGGACTCCGACTGTCCGAACTCGATCGATGTTTTTTTTTGTTTCTGTTTCTCGAAAGTTTTCAGCTCACCTTAAAATTGAATTGTGGGATGGTATAGGTTTCGATTCCACGCAAAAAAAATTAATAAGCTAAATTTGGATTATGCGGTTTCGGTTGTAGCAGTCTTACCAACTACGCTATTCAACAAACATTACCGCCGATCTTCTCTGGGTCACCATGTACAAAAAAAGAAATAAATTTTAACTTCTCTCTCTATTCATACCTGCGCATACATACATATATACATATACGTATATATGTAAATTTATATTACAAACACCTAAATACAGGCGTACACGTGGTTGTATTTAATTTTGTTAAATCAATAAATTGTATTTATTCAAATATTAGCAAACTCGAAGCTATAGCAGAAAAACATTTTTTTTTTTTTTGATTGAGTTTATTCGGTGATGGTTGGAATTAATGCTCAGTTTAAACCATTTATTGGGATAAGAAAAGGTGTAGTAGATATTTATCATATTCGCAGCGGTTTCTTCCAGCGGAGAATTCTATTTTTAGGTAGATGATAGATACGGCTAATTTATCATTAATTATTCTTAACAATAAATTGAAATACACGTTGGCCGTGATTATTCTCAACGAAATCGATCATTGTTAAATTTAAAATGCATTTCCGCAGGCAAAGAAATTTCTTTTAATTCTATTTGTCCCGTATGGGATTTAGTTAACTGAAATGGCGCGTTATTTGATTTGAGAATTTATCAACAACGGATTGTAGAGATAATTTCACGTAAACTATTTTGGACTATACGGAAAAGTTATAATAACAAACCTTCGCTTAGTTGTTCAATAGAACAACGGGTGTAAATCCATCATCATCAATTTTGTTTTCTGTTGAAAAGACATTATTATACGGATGCATTATATAACCGATCGATTTTGCGTTAATTATTTAGCCAATCATATTATAAATGATCGCGCTCCATTTATTATCGATATAAGAAGAGCAATGATGACAAAATGAGTTTGTATGAACAATTACTGCATGATGTTCATTTGTAGCAGAAAATAATAATGTTAATATAACACCAGCTAATACGTGTAGAGTTAGTGCTCGTGTGAAAACGAATTAGAAGAAGATGAACTCGAAGAAATAAGTTACCATCAAAATAGTTCCAGCGATAGTAGTAATAGTGAAATCGATTCATAAATAACTTTGATATAATTAAAATAAATTATTTTTTACTATTTTATTATTTCTTCTATATTGTACAATATATTTTTCATAAGCGAATTTGATAAATTAGTTATAGTGAAAGCAGTCATTCGCAGTAATAATAATAATAATAATAATATATGTGATTTATTTGTGGAATATAATTTTAAATAAATAAATTTGATAATATTTTTAAAAAACAAAACATACGGATGAACATATTGTTTTAATATGTTTATTAGCGTGTGCGATATTTTTTATTGTAATTCAGTTATATAGATTTGAATATTTCTTGAATAGAAAAACTTCACTACTCCAATTAGCGGTATATCTTTCTCAAAATCAGTTTTAACTTACTGATTCTAACTGCATCATTTTATATATATATATATATATATATATATATATATATATATATAAATATATTAAAAATTACATTAACTTTCCACTTCTTTTTAGCTAAATTTTGAGCTACAAGATTTTCTACTTTTTTTTTTTTTTTGTAACTGAATGAAAATGTGTGAAATGATGAACTGATGAATTGTATTCTTTTTCAACTTTACTTAATACGCCATCGTTTCCTATCCATTTAAATTGACCATAAATATTAAATTGTTTCCGCAATTTTGTTTTTAAAGTTCGATTTAATCTTTCCACAATATTTGTTTTTAATGAAGAGTAAGTACTGCAAATGATTTACATTATACGTTTTCATTAATATTTTCATATTTTCATTAAAAAATTATTTTCCATCATCAATTTGTAAATGGGTAGTAGGGATACGATGACCATCGTTAACGGCACGTATTTCACTTTCATTTTTTACTGGTTTGCATCGCGCAAAATTTACTGAAACAATCGTATCACTGCTAAAATGTATAACCTTGATTGAAACGAACAGATTTAATCATATCAATTAAATCAGCCATAAGTCATCAGTGTCATACAATTTTTTACGGGACAACGCGAATAATGTTCTCTGCCAGGTTTATGCAATTCTTCAATCGATGATATTTTATCACTATGTAGCGGCATCATTTCAGTTTTGCTATATATCCGTTTTCTGATTAATTCCTCCTCAAGCGCTAAAATTTCATTATCTCGCTATTATTACCCGCTGATTTAGAAGCGTGTAAAAGAATATTCATAATTTATACTTCTGTTCTTTAGTACTCTGATAAAACTTCCTCTTCCAGTTTGAGTAAACATCGGTTTTATTATAGTGCAATATTTACCAGAATCACTAGACTTTAATCTTAAATTAAATGATGAATATATTGGTTTATAATTAATTAATCTTAAATTGCTTCTTAAATAAGTACTTGCAACACTCAGTAATTTATTCTGCATTTTCTTTTCACCGTTAATAATTTTAGTAAACCAGGGCTAACTTCTATTTCTCCTTCACTCCGAGTAGTAGGCGGATGAAGAAATAATGTTCGATTATTTTCATTCGGTGTGATTGGAGTATTTCCTAATTGGTAGTTTCCTGTTTTAGAATTATATCGAATTCCATCAATTTCATCTGAAAACGCGTTATTCACACATTTAAATCGGCAATTTTTTCTTCTTTGTTTTTATTTCATCAACTCGCTTATACGCTTCATTCACATTTTCGTTTCCTTTATAACCGATTCAATCTCTCGCAATGGTTCTCTAAAATAGGATTAAATAAGAGAGAATTTTCACGATCCTGCCTAAATTTCGCTTCAGCACATTCCTCGTGTTTTTGTCTAATGTCACCTGTGAGTTTAGTCAATGTTTGTTTTACCGCAATTTCACGATTTATTTGACCATTGATTTTTAAAATCCAATGAATTTATTAATTCTCTTTCTAAATCGACCGCTATTTATACCGTTTTATTTCGAAATTGCTAAAAAATTACGCGAATTATCATTCGAACATTTACGTGTAATATCTTTAAATGATAAGTATGTGTACACATTCGAAGCATGTTCGTCATTCATATGACGTAAATTCACATCACCTTGAGGAAAAACAAGAATAAAATTAGAATTATCCCGCATCATCTGTTTTGGTATTTTAGTTTGACATAAATAAAAACAGTCTACATTTCTATGTGTGCTTGTTGCGAAATAATCTCTTATTATATTACTACAAGAAATATCATCGAAAATAAATATTATCGGTTATTACATTATTAGGGAGAGGGATATTTTTTTCATGGGAATTAGCGTAATATCCAATATCCGGCGCGAGAGGTCTAAAAATTTGGTCTAATAGCTCATATTTTGGTTGGCAAAGAGATGTAGCAAAGATATATAGACTTTATTAAATTTTAAACCATTTTTATGTAATAATAAACTAATCATCGCGTTTGTTTTACCACTCCCGCTCGGGCCAACAATTAAAGCACGAACATGTGACGGAAATAAAGGACCATGTTTAAGAAATTTATTATTTTCACTCGCTAATAAAGTTGATATGTCATCTTCGATTGGTAAAGTAGTTTTTTGTTCGATACTTTTCATGACTTCACATAATCCTATATGAATAATAAAAATTAGCTTATTTCAAAGTAAATCTATAAATATAAGTATATATATATATATATATATATATATATATATATATATATATATATATATATATATATATGTAAATTAATGTGAAAAAGTTTATTGAACGCGTTGTCAATCGTCAGTGTGTGGAGGTGGTAATTTAGTGAATAAATTAATTGATAAACTGCCAATACAACTTCACGTACCAGGTTATCAGTTTTGCTGGTCGAATACTAAATTCAGATGATAAGATGTGAACAAGGTATTAATCCTTTAGATCACGCTTGTAAACAACACGATATAGCTTATGATCAATTTCGTGATACAAATAATCGAAGGAAAGCTGATTATATACTTGAAACTACTGTAAAAAAAAAAAGCATTTTAGCTAAAGATTCACCTTTAAATGAACTTGCAGCTGCAGTATTAACTACAGGAGCAATGATGATAAAAAGAAAATTAGACGGGGGTGTTAGACAAAGAAGAAATGTTACTTTTAGCCAAATACTACAATCAGCTCGTAAAGCTGGAGCTGGTGAAAAATCAGTTCATGACAAAATTAAGAAAATGTTAGCGGCTATTAAACATGTGAAACCACAAAAGGTAACAAGATTACGTTACTACTTTGATAGTTTTGGTAATTTACTTCCTGCGAAAGAATTAATAAATTATTTTCAACAGGATTCTAGTAATATTTTTTATAATAGCTTATCAGTAATTTAATCAAGTTAATTGTAGTGAATTTTGTTTGAAATTTTTTTTATCGCGTTGTTTACCGTGACGAGCACATCTTATTTATTCCAACCTACTGGTAAGGGGGTAATATATATATAATCTCAAAGATATTTTTTCACCTATAAACTTTACATAGCGTCGGTCTGTAGTTTTTTCACAACTAATTCGATTTTCAACGTAACAGATAATTGTAATAAATTAAAGTATTATGAAGTTGATGATAATTCTTAATCCGCGCTAGAAATAAAAATTGAACCAGGTAATAACGAAATAGCAGATTTAGAAGAATATTTGAAGCAAAAACTCGACTCCGCTTTTGAAAGTAGATCATAAAAATAATAGTTACACTGCTACAAAATATATCACGGATACCGAAAATATGATTCTTACTCCGTATAATATAAAGGCTAGAATATAAAGTCAGATATAATTACTCCTGCAACGGGCCTATTAAAAGGTGGTCAATGGCATATTTCCCACTCGAGAGTTTAAATTTCTAATATAGATGTAATTAATTTAACATGTAATTTAATATCGAATAGCTATAAAAATGGAGCTAAATATTCTTCATTCATTTCCTCTATGCGTTCCAAGTGGATATAAAATTATTGAACGACCGTAAAGTTGTGATTTTGTTTTTGGTGGGCCCATCATTTCTCTTCTTTGAAATCCGTTATGAAATGAATGGAATTGAATTTCAGTAATTAAAGCTTGTCTTTCTATGCGTGGCAAGAATGAAGAAAATGCGTATTCTACATCATTTTTAAATCCTAATACGGAAGCTAATAAAAAATCTTTATTCGACTAGTGAACCAGGTAAAAAGTATTTTTCATTTGCGATCCTATTAAAATTTATTTTAGGCGTTTGCGAGGATTAAAAAAAAAAAAATGTGATTCAAGTGAGACATGAACTTATACTATTTACGTGGAATCCAAAATATTAACGCATTGTATTCTTCCTTATTAAATATGAGTGCTGTGACTGTTTAGAAAATGCAGCTTGATATACCCCTTTCATTCGCGTAAGTGATGTTGCACGTATAAGCCTTTTAAATTATTTAAAAAGTTCAAAAGTGTTATCAGTACGATTCAGAAGATGGGAACTTTACGAATATGTTAATTTAGATCACCCGTCATAGTTGGCTTTTAAAAACATCTTCAAATGTAAATAGACTTTCTTTTCAGGAAAAAAAAAAAAAAAAAAATAGTCAAATAAAAACTGTAGTAAATTCGATCATTGCAACATTACTGATTTGAAACTTTATCTGAATTCAATTTATTATCCTTATGAACGTATGAATTTGGATTTTAAAAATAAAAAAAATAATGTTGTTATATTTCTATAGCAGATTTCGTAGTTTACATTATGGAGATGCGCATCTAGTTGGAATGTAGAAGAATTTGATTATCCATTATTTGTGATAGATTGTTCTTATCAAAATGAAAACACCGCTAGAAATAATCCGATTAGAATTTAAAACTGCAACTAATCTAAAAGCAAATACAAGTTGTTATGTTTTATTATTTCACGATGCAAATTTTGCTTACAACACAATGATATTGTAAAACGAATTATCGAGTAATAAATAAAATTTTATTTTGTAAAATTTTTATTATTTATTTTTATACAAATTTTTAAACGCTATATTAAATTATTCACGATGATGATCCATACTACGAGGCCAAAGGAACGGACACGGAAGCTATAGTTGTTGAAACATGCCGGTTTCACGTAGGAACGCTACTGTTGGACCGGCTGCATTTGGCTGCAAAAATCGTTCTAATGCTGATGGAAGACCATATCGAATACGTTCAGCCTTGTACTTAGAAGATGTTCTATTGTTAATTTAATATCGGCGGTGATTTTCTTCTGATTAGGTGACTATGACAGTCGTATGTTCTAGCAATATACGACGAATGATTATTTCCTCATATCCAACGAAGGGGGATAAATTAATATCTTGAATGAGTAACTTGTTTGTAGTTGATAACTACAATATATTCCATTTGGCGTGGAGTTGTTCGTTTATTATGCTGCGGATATCTTTTGTATCTATCGGAAGATCAGGAGCAGACCGCATCCGCCTCTTTAGCTGCTGCGTCTGCTAGATCGCGTTCTCAGCAATACCAGTGTGACTTGGAACCCGTATAAATAATGGTTGAGGGGAAAGACCGGTAGATAGGATGTCGATTTTATTTTCTTAGCCACTGGAGGATGCTGATTTTTGCGCTCTTATTACTGATGCTGGTGATTGCCGATAGAGAGTCGGTGGCGAAGACAGACTGCTTAGAATTTCTATCAACAGAATCTTGTATATAAAGTACAGCTAGTTTCATAGCATAAAGTTCAGCCGAGAGAATTGAAAAATGTGGAGGTAGTGGAAATCTGATTATTATTTCGTTGGAAGGATGCTACTGCACATCCTATAATTAAGCCATCTGTGAAGAGCAATTGGTGGTCGTTGTTTTGATCTAATATACTAGAAGGGTTGTTGCGAATATCTGTTTGGAGTAACGAAAGATTTATTTCCATATTCAGTGAGATCCACGGCGGCAGTGCAGGCATATAGTTCTGATAAAGAAGAGCTTTTACTTCGATGGCTTTGAGCATTTATATTGCTTGTGTCAAACGACTGTTTCTGGATTTATCACTAAGATTCATTGCAGATCGATGGACTGATTCAGGCAAATTTAGAGTACTCCTTATATGTGTGTGTGTGTAAAAATATGACATAAGTTGGGAACGGCGAAATTTGAAGTTTCGTCGAGTATGTTCAGTAGGCTAGCGGAGAGAGTCGTTCGAAAAGCGCCTGAACATATTCTCGGGGCAGAGTGGTTAACACTTTCTAATGATTGTAAAATAGATCCTTTTGCATTTCCATAAACTATAGCATCGTAGTAAATTTTTGGGCGAATTACTGTCTATTGTAATAAGTGATCTCATGTCCGCTCCATATTGTGTATGAGCTACCTTTCGTAATAAGTTTAGTTAGGCCCAGATACTTCACTGTAGTAGGAGATGGAATTATTATGTTATTTCAGTAAAAAAAAAAAAAAAAACTATATTATGAGGACAAAAGCGTTTTCGACGGAAGTGTATGGCTGTGAATTTTTCAGCCGAGAACTGAGTATACCTCCGTCCATTTTAGAAGAAGTTTGTTTAAGCAGAGTTGCAGTGTTATCCAAGTGGTACATTACTACATGGTAGGAAGATAATCGAATCGTCTGCAAATAATGATGCTCTTATTGGTGGTTCTCGGTTAAGATATCATTTATGGCAATATTAAATAGGATTGGACTAAAGCACCTTGCGGAACACCATTTCTCAACTCATAAATATAATATTAAACTATTCGTCACAATTCTTAAGTATTAATTTGTGTAAAAGAAGCTCTTTTTGAGCACAATTTGCAATTTTAGATTGCGAGAAGATTGTGCGAGTGTGTGAATATTATCTGGTAAAATATAACGTTTATCATCATTACAACTTAAATATCGTTTGCTTATACATGCTTAAAACTACGGATATAATACAAACTTAACGGTATCGGATAATTTTCTAAGCAAGATACATCATTCTCTAACGATATTTCTGATTTGATAATAGATTTTCTTTGCATTTTTTAATTGGTGTGTCTAAATTAAAAATTTCAAATGAATACATTTTCCTTCATAAAGTGAGTAATTGGTAATCCATTTGTTTCACATCCTTAAATTTACCAAGCGCTAAGTTAAAACACTAATGGTTTGGATCGTCATAATCGGAAGTGTCGAAATGAACTTGTAAGTGGAAATTTAAATTTACATAAAAATCAAGTGTACGTATATTATAAATAAAACTATCCGTATCCATATAGATTAAGATGATGAGTGCTATAGTGATGTAACATAGTATTATAATGAAAATCGTACATTATTATTTTACTAATATCTAATATACAGCCAAACGCAAATATAATGGTTTGTTAAACTAAAATAATTGTTTTTCTTAAATGAATAGCGACTAAATAAAAAAAAAGGATTCTCAGAAAATATTGTTCGGTCTTTAAAAACTGATTTCGAAACTAAAACGAGAAAATTTTATTTTATCCGCAATCAATTTTATGTCTCCTTTGCTTGCGAACATTTTCTAACGATTTATCAAAAATACTATTGTTTAATAATTTAAAAAATATAATCTTTTTCAAATTCATTTTTAACTTGTCCGCGTAAATTGCTGTTAAGATCTATATATTCTTTTAGCCACGGTGATAAATACCACCTATGAACTTTTTAAAGTGGAGACCGAGATTTATAGCTTGTTTTAAATTTCGATAATGTAAATTATATTTATCTTTTAAAACGCTGTTAATTGTTTTATATTACCGCGCGCGGTGAATAGTTTTGTTCCGGGACAGAGTGGTAAAAAATAACTTATCGGGGAGAATTATCATTTATTTCTGTTATATTTAACGCGTCAATTTCGTTTTTATCTAACCATTTAAAACCACCAGTTGGAACATTTATATAAATTATTCGCATCTAAATACATCAAATAATTTACTTCCTTTCGTTTTTTTCCCTCATTAATATATCGATTACTTGTTTTATCCTTGATTGTTCATCCACCGTGTATTTCTGCTTCGCAAAACCATTTCGTAATCGGTCATTAATTCTAATTTAATGCGAGTTTTTTTTTTTTTTTTTTTTAACATCGCTAGATAAACTCCGGCGGGGGTGCTGTAAAAACATGAGCGACATCAATTTTAATGCGAAAACAAATATTTCTAAAATTTTCATATACATCCGGTAATAATAATACGTCAGTTTTTAATAAATAATCACTATAAGCACCGATTGATGATATTTTAGCAGCGTTCTATAGTTTTTGCGCGTGTTGATATTGTTCAATTGAAATTGTCGATTTTATTATATAAAAAGCTTCTCGCGGTGGTAACGATGTTTCTTCTAAACCAGACTGATGACAGTATTCGTAAAGAAATACTCTTTTTCGCGATTAAGTAATGGGAATAAATCGGATGAAATATCTGATGAACAATCTCGTAGAAAACATTAGATGGGAGATTATCAACGAGTTTCTCTGAACTACAAGCTAAAAAACGAAAAAACTATCGATAAATCTGCTGATTTTCATTGTGGAAGAAACTGATTTACTGAAAGAGATGTAACGTTCTTCAGTATTTGATATTTTATATCTATATTTCCCTGCTCATCGTCATCTAAGTGACCACAAATTAAATGAGCATCATATCCGGATATGCAAAATAACGGGTAAAAAGTAAGGCCGTTTAAATAATAAATTACATCTATTATGCGTTGCTCCTCTAAATTCACCCGTAAAATGGTTATTTTTATTTTTTTCATCACTATCAAAACCCACAAATATGGCAAGTTAATGATTGCTTATCTTCTTGTTCTGGTGAAATTTTCGTTGCAACTACCGTTCGATAACGAGTATCGATATCAAGCGCTTTTTGTCTAATTTGTTTACAAAATATTTTTGCTTCATCTTTGGTGAAATATTTCATTTGATATCCTCGACACGATGTAATAACAGAAACTGGTTGTTGTATGCGATTGAATTTTTTTAGCATTCGAATTAACGAAATTAGGTCTGACCCGTTTCTTATGCTTCATCATTATCTTCTACATCATTTATTATATGATTATCATTTTCAACAGGCTCTAACAAACATTCAAAATCTGCCTAAACAACGAAAGAAATATCATTTTGTTGTTAATTTCCGAACTTTAAAATAATTTTTTCACCTTCCGGCATTTTTTAACTGTTAGCTGATGTTTCGAGCATTACGATGATGAATAAAACGGACTCTCGAACAAAACCATAAACATTTTCGACTGATAAATATTCGTTTATGATATTTTGCCTACGTTACAAATAATGGTGAGTTTTTTTCATTTTTAAGCAATTTATTATTTATGATCTTCCCGTTCTTCATTTGTGATTTTAATTGGATAAACTAGATTTTTTTCATCGAGACTAATTGAAGACGATGAATTGTTTTTTCAAATATATTAATAGCGTCAATTTCGACAGGAAAATTTAAATCTAACCAATTACACTTTTTATCAATGAGTACTGACATACTCGTTCACTAGGAGTGGGAACAAATTTAGATAATAAATCGTATTTAAAACGTAATTCATCTTCATTTTTCACATTAATAAGTGTTTTATTATCTGGCCACATCACCTACTCCCTGGTACTTTAATTTGTCCAACATACACCTCAACTTCCGAAAATTTATTACAACCATCACCCGTTTACGTTCTGGACACAATCGTCTTCCGGCTCACATGTTTCGTATCGGGATTTCCAGTTCCCCATATTGTTCCCATCCAGCCGATTCACAAATTATCGCCGATGAAAACCACATCCTTTTCAATTGCAGTTTTCACACACCTGACCAACTCGCACTCATGAATTCCTTAATATCCATCGGTTATCGTCCTCCTTTCTCTATCACTTCCTTCATTTTTTCTAATGACTCCCGTGTTTACCTCCTTCTTTACAAATTCCTAACCAATTGTAACATCAATATATAATAACTATTTATCAACACGTTAGTGGGTTGTGATTGCTCCTCAGCAGTGCCCCCCCCAAAAAAGTGTTTTTTTTTCTTTTTATTAGCGTTACTAAATAGACGCGTGTAATGGAAAATATTTATTTATTCGCACTTCAATGTAGTCAATTTTATCAATACTCCATCCTGAATTTTTAGCATTTTCAAAATTTTCTATCGCTAGCAATATAGTTTCAGACTGTGTTTTAATCCATTCTCGCCTGTAAATAAAATCTGATTTTTCGCGGAAAAAAAGACGGGGCACATTTAAGTTGATTATTTTTTATAAACGGTTTATTAAACCAACATTAAATTACATTTTATTCCATTACCGATATTAGCCTAATTAACGCGGACTCAATTAGACAAAAAAAAAAAAAAAAAATGAAAGAAGACTGATAAATTTGGCGCCAGAATTTTTTACTTGATACGTCATCAATCTTGATTTATACTTTCAATAAATCACCTTAATTGTAAATTGAGGAACATTCGACATCCTAAAACAAATGCCCCTAATTAAACTGCGAAATAAACGTTCTTGCTTAAATGATATTAATTAATCTTTTAAATGAAGAAAGAAAACATACTTTTATAGTTTTTAATTAATAGAAAATAAAATACAATTATTTATTTTGATCACAAAACAAAACAATCTTTTCGTAATACACGATTTATTTATCCAATTATATATATATATATATATATATATATATATATATATATATATATATATATATATATATATATACACGTATACATATTTTTGCGATATAATACGCTTTCTACTGGTTTCAGTACATCTGTATACCATTTAGATAATAAATGAACATTTCGTAATGAGCAAATATTATCACGCGCCTGATGAAAATGACAATGAATGCACTGAGAAATAGTTCGATACTTCGTTGCTATCGTTTTTAAAGCGGGTGCACCAAAAATTTCTTCCATATTTAATACGGAAAATTTTTCTAATAATTGCGACGTTCGTCGAATTTTTTCATTTTCTTTAATTAAAAATATTAATTCGGGTCTACTTGATAAATTAAATAATCCCGCTAATTCGGAAAATATTTCACTGTAAGCTATTCGCTCTGATTTCCATTCCAAATCGTGATGATTAAATGTATTCCATTCATTACAGTTGTTTCCTTAGAAAAATTATTAATTGATGGCGGCGTATAAAGATTACGATGTACGTTATCGAATTGAGAATTGTTAATTCTTTAACAATTATCTTTAAAACCTTGCAAATCAACAAAAAAGATATACTGGGTTTATCATTCAGCCAATTAATTTCACTCTTTTTTGTTTTTTTAAGAGTATAATGATAAATTTTTTCATATTTATTATTGTCGTTGAAAAATAAATAGAACATTTTTAACGGAGCTAACCGAAAATGAATACGAAAATGTCTTATCATTTAACTAATCTATTATCGTAGACTGAATATGAAATTACACGTGAACACATGTGTATAGTTTACTATTAACGTACATTTATTACACAAGTTCGATTATATAAGATCATCGTTCTTTTATTCGCGCAGTTTACAATTTATGAAAAAATTTTCATGCAAACAAATCTGGTGAAATTCTTAATTTTCACGAATAATAAATTTAAAGCCATAGTCTACGATTCTATATTATTAAGTTGTTTTATTTTTTTTTTTTATCATTGTCAAATGGAATTAATTGATTAGCACTTATTCGTAATATATTTATAACTATTATTGGACAAAAAATAACAGAATGACATACAGTTTAGTCGTAGAAAGCTGTAGTTGAATTAAATAATGTATAATTATTTACAATATTAACGAAATAAAAATACTAATTATAAACTTATTTTAAATTATTTAAAAATAATATTCTATCTATATGTTTTGAATGTAACCCACCTTCGTATTTCTTTTCGAGTATTCTTTTAAATTAGAATATTGTTTATTGGCTTATTATAGTCAGAATTAATAGTTTAATAATCGATTTATTCGTGTTTTTCACACTTTAGCCGATCTATGTTCCTCCGGTAGAAAACCTATAAAGAAAAATAAAACCGAAAGTCGGATTTAGATTTAAAAAGTCGAATTAGTAATTTTTTCAAAAAAATCGAATTAAATTCGATTATGTCTATATATGTGTAAGTTACATATGTATATTACGTTACGGTGTTAATACGTCACTATCATAAAAATGTTCTAATTAGCGATATTATGATTAAATTCGCTATACTAAACGGTGTACCATCCTAGAGTAATTATACTACTGTATATGCGTGCCCTCGAATAATGAGTAATATTTTATTAAGATTATGTCTGTCTTTTACGATCTGGTTTTAACCTATTTAATGGCGCTTTTTTTAAAAAAAACCGTCTCCGTTTATATTTAATGAATGTTTCGATTACGCTATTAATGTACGCGTATGTGAACTTGAAATAATCTGAATGATATTCTAAAATACGAATTACAATTTTACATAATTCTACAAAATATTGGATTAAATTGGAACTAACGTTATTATAATTATTACGTATATTATATATCAATATTTAGCTTACGTCATACGTGAATAATATATATATATATATATATATATATATATATATATATATATATATATATATATATATTTATGATAAACGTCAGTATTCTATTATACTTATATGTTACCTATTCGTAATAGTTTTAATAATTATTTATTTATGCTCGCGTCTACTACATGCCAACCATGTTCAGGTTAAATTATTTACAATAATATTTTTTTTCCCTTGTGAAATATTTATATTTTTATCGGCGTTACTTTTTTGTTGCAGCATATAAAGATCGCTTTATAATTTCCCGCTAAAGCTGAAGTATTTAATATATGATAATCAACTTATACGAAGTTCAAAGTCAGTTCTCCGTTTTTTTTTGTTGTTTTTTTTTTTTTTTTTTTGAAGCGGGAGGGAGGAAAAATCTTCAGAAGACATTGATATATTTATAAGTACCATATATATTTTTGAGAGCAACACATGCATTCAGCAATGCTGCTGGATTCCAAAAAAATCAGCGTGTGGGATTTTTACCCACTAAAAAACCCCCTCCCTCTGTTGAAAAAAAAAGAAAAATATACATGTAAATATGGAGAGGTCCGTGAACAAATGCAAATACCTCCACATTATAATAGCATAATATGTGATGGAAAATGGATGAAAAATACATAGTATTCCACCGAGAAAGCATATAACGAGTTTGTGATTTATAAAATATTACATTAAATTATAATAAATCTTGATATAAACTTATCATCATCATGTAGTCATCAGTCCTAAGACGGGTTTGCTAATAAACTTATATCGTAGTATAAATAATAAATGTATATGTTTGTGACTTACAAACTTACATAGAGGAATAACTGTTATTAAATAAAATAATATAAGATAACATAAATGAAAAGAAAAAATAAAAACAACTTAATGACTTACAACTTAACTATATAAATCCCCACGGGTCTTTATAAAACAAAGGAACTTGTGTAACGATTGTACGTTGGTCGTTTATCCTGTGTTTAATTTTTGTTAATAGTTTTATCTTCTTTGTATAACTATATCATTCATATCGTTCGATACCGTGTCTCGAATGGTATTTCCCTCCCCTACCTGCCCGCCCGGACCCTGTACTACTCGTGTCGTAGCGGGTGGAACAAATGCTTTGCAATCGCAACCATCAGCTGATAAAATGATTATCTCTTACGATAACTGTAACCCCGCACCATTATCCACGGCAAGTTCATCCAATGCTCACGCTATTAGTCAGAAAAAAGACGATATTACATCCGACTCATCCGATAATCACGATTGTGCTCCTACTACTTCTTCCACGCAATGGCTTAATATCACACAACGGCAAAAGTACGCCGAAGAAACAAAAAAGGGACGTTATCGACGCTATAACGCTAAATCATAATCGTTTTACACACCTTCAACCAGATGATGAAAACGACAGCTCTATTCTTCGTATTCACACAGAAAAGCTTCCTCCAATCGCCATCATCAACACGGACAACAAGGTTAATATTAAAAATTTAATTACTAGTCTTAATCAATACGTCAAATCAACTTTTAAGATTAGAAATTATAATCGCCATAAAACTTCATTGTTTGCCAGTACGTATGACGATTTCGATCTCATTACCGCAAACTTGAAAAATGCTAATATCCCGTTTTTCACGCATGTTCCTTTTAACCGCAAGCCTGTCCGGATGATTCTTAAGGGTTTACCCTCGTCGTTTACTGCTTCCGAGGTAGAAAACGAGCTCAAACCCTTCATCGACTCTGTCTCTCAATTTTATAAAAAATGCTCAGATTCAGATTCCATTCCTCTTCCTGTTTATTCAGTTCTATTTCCACCCAGTACACAATTGCGTCATGTTTATCACATAGGTACCCTTTTCTCCTGCGTCATTACATGGGAAAAATACGAAAGGCGTAGCTCCCTACTTTAACGTTTTCGTTGTCAGTGCTTCGGACACGTGTCTCAAAACTGTAATCTTCCAGAACGTTGTCTTAAATGTAGCAAATGCCACACTTCCGCTTCTTGTCCCGAAAAAATATTTAAATGCGCCAACTGTAACGGAGACCATCCTGCTAACTTCGACCAGTGTACCGTCATTCAAAAAATCGTTAATGCTAAAACCATTTAGATCCAACACTCTACTTCGTACCTCAGTACCAAAACAATCAAGCTTTGACTTCTTTTCTAATAATTCTTCTGTTCCTAACCTGGTTGTAAATGTTCCAAATAATGAACAAAGATCTTATGCTTCAGCACTTCGTTCTCCCCGTATTGTAACCCCTGATCCTAGCACAAACAGTGAATTTTCTCTTGCAAGTATTCTGGGTTTGCTTCGCGAATTTAACTTAAGTAATATTTTTAATGTAATTAAAGCTATATTTAATAATCTTAAATCACTTAAAAATAAGGATGTTTTAAGTATGCTACGGGTAATAATTGAAACTATCATTAATACGTATTAGTTGTCATCCACCACCCCTGGAATTAAACTAGCTGCTTGGAATTGTAATTCTTTAATCGAGAAGTATAACGAGCTCTATCATTTTATCTGCATCAACCGTATTGATGTTGCAGCACTATCTGAAACCAAGCTGTACAGCAAACACAATATCCAGTTTCCGGGTTACAATATATTTAGAGTTGATGTAAGTCGTAGAGGGGGCGGTGTTGCTCTTCTCATAAAAAAACACTTCCAAGTAGAACTACTTCAATTACCTCACTTAAGCTGTGCCCAAGCTATTGGTGTCAATATCAATACCAACAGCAACTATTATGTTACTAGTGGCACTCGTGCTACTAGTAATCATAGTAATCATCACATTCGTAATTACATTTCTATATTTTCTATATATAAACCGCCCATACGTATGCGTAACTTTACCAAATTAGGCAGTTAATGAGGGTCAATCACAAGGTAATTTTAGTTGGAGACTTCAATGCCAAAAGCAGACGTTGGAATTGCTTTAATGATAATTTTTCTGGATACTTAACCAATTACCATTAAATGGTCTTCTTCGTGTAGTGGCTCCCTCTGAGCCCACATATTTTCCCAATCGTGCAGGATGCAGAAACAGCATCTTAGACTTAGCACTTGTAAAAAACCTAAACACATCAGACCTAATCTCTATTAATGATCTCTCATCCGATCGTAATCCCATACTCATTACTATTTTTACCACTAAATTTTTCATAGAAAAAAAAGTTTTAGATTACAAAAATGCAAACTGGCTTCAATTTAAAGAATACATTAACAACAACATTGTTCACACTGATATTTGCGGTCCCGCTGACATTGACAAAACCGTAAGTGACCTTGTCGAACTAATTCTGACATCCATTGACATATCCTTAAAAAGACCATTGTTTGTTCACCTATATCTAATTTACCATCTTACTTACTTGCACTCATCAGATTCAAAAATTATATCAGACGATTGTGTACCAAGCATTACTGCCGACCAGTCGCCTCTTTTTTAAAGCAGCTATCGACTCTTTTGACCAAAACTCTTCGTCACTGTCTCAAAAACCACAAAAACCAAAAGTACAACAAATTCCTCACAACGCTGAGCCCCAAGGAGTCTTTGTAAGGGGACTAAAAATCTTACCCACCACAGTAAGCCTCTTTCACCCATCTGCAACCCGTCCTCAAGTGACTATGTTTACACTGACATAGAAAAATCAGAGGTCCTGGCTGCTCACTACTTCAAAATTCATGGACAGAATTTACAATTAGTCTCCAGCTTTCAGCGCAAAAAAGTCCAGTCGGAGGTTCGGAGGTATCTACACAGTACTAAGATGTATCTTCATATAACTAACACTACCCAAAATTGTTTTTACGTCATTTGTCCTCTAGAAATATCCAATATCATCAAAAAAAATGAAATTAAAGTACTCGGTAGGCCCTGATAATTTATCATTACTTATAATCAAGAAACTCCCTCATTCTGCCATTGTTGTATTATCAGACATAATGAACGGTATCTTTAAACTGGGATACTTTCCGCAAAGCTGGAAACTTGCCAAAATCATCGCCTTGTCTAAGCACGGATCCTTCGCAGGTTTCCAACGTCCGCCCCATTAGTCTACTGAGCAACCTAAGTAAAGTTGCTGAAAAGGTAATTTATGTTAGATTATTATCCCATGTCGACAACAATAACATATTTCCAAACTATTCGGCTTTTGCTCTCATCACTGTACAACCCAACAAATATGCAGAATAACCGACTCCATTACCCATAACTTCAACTTAAATAAGCATACCGGCATGGTACTATTTGACGTTGCTAAAGCATTCGATACAACTTGGCACGCGGGTATTCTTTATAAAATGATAAAATGTAACTTTCCAACATGCTTAATTCACTTAATCAATAGTTACTTAGGCAATAGAACTTTTTATGTATTTGTAGGTAACGTTGTCTCGTCTCACAAATCTTGCTCTGCGGGTGTCCCGCAAGGCAGTATTATCGGACCACTTTTGTTTTCCCTGTATCTTTATGATTTTCCAAACCCACTCAACACGCTGCTCTACCTGACAATCTGATGGTACAGGAGAACACTTTAGAGTGGTGCGATAAGGTTCGTTATCTGGGTGTAATCCTCGACAATAGACTTACTTTCACTAAACACATAAATAATATCACAATCAAGACAAACAATGCCTCCTGTTCCTTGTACCCTATTCTTAATCACAAGTTCTTTCTCAACATTAACAACAAGATAATCCTCTACAAACCACTAATCCGTCCAATACTTTGCTACGCTTGTCCTTTCCTGGAGCTCTATATCAAAAACCTCCTTTAACAAGTTACAAATCATTCAAAACAGATGCCTCACATGTATTCTCAATGCACCTCGCTATGCCAGAATCGACAGTATGCACGAAGCTACTGACCTGTCCTATATTAGAGATTTTGTTCTAAAGCTATCGACTGACTTTTTTATTAAATGCTCATACCAAAACAACATACTCGTCTCCTCGATTGCCAATTACGATTCTAAGCAACTTCGTTTCATGTATTCCAAATATAAACACAGGCGACTTAAACATAACATTATGTAGTAATTAATTTTAATTTTTTAATTATAATTTAACCCCTTTACTTAGTAAGCACCTTCGACACCCGTGTTATCCACTTTTTATATGTGTATGTATTTATATATATATATATGTATATATATGTGCGTATATACATAGTATTTATTTAAGAACTTACAACCTAAACATTATATTTTTGTAGCTTAGACGTAACTTTCTTTACTATCATGTATTACTTGTAATTAGAAAACGTCTTTATTTTCTAGTCTTTTATTTGCTTTTTTCCTGCAGAATTTAACGTTTTGTTTTGTTTTATTATTTACATTCTTACTGTGTTATCGTGGTAAGGTGTTCCCGGTACACAATAATGTTTGTAACCCATGTTATATTTTATTTTATGTTTATTACTTTTGCTAATATACTTTGTTGTTGTTGTTGTATCATCTTAATAAATGAATGTACATGTAATCTTTAACCAGTAAGAGTTATCCATTATCTACAAAAACAATACCTAGTAAAAGACTTAAGAAATAATAAGTAAAGCAGCTGACCATGACTCAATGTTATTGATATTGGGATAACGTTTGAATTAAGTTGAAATGAAAACAATGAACAAGATATTTCTTAAACTTTACATAATTTAAATTTTAATCGCATAATTTCTTCTGAACACTCTAAAAAAAAGTTTTATGAAACTTATAAAGTGGAAAGCATTTTGATTGGCCCCAAAAACTTAACACGAATAGCAGCAAAGGCAGGACACTGAAACAATGTATGTCTAATAATCATCATCAACTGATGAACATAGAGAACATGATGGAACGTTGGCAAGCTTAAACGTATACAAATATGATCTAAGCTTACCGTGCCTAGTTAATAATTGCATACTATAAAAATTGATATTAAAATTTTTTATTTTCAGTCTCAATGAGACATCTGGCAGCAGGAACTCTATAAGTTTTCCTGCCAGTAAGTTCAGCGTCCCACCTTTGCTGCCATTCCTTAACAAGCATCATATAGATATGTTTTTCTCCGTTAAAACTAAAATTTTTCAATACCGTAGAAATAGCCTCGACTTCGAGAACTATCGACGCCTCGTGCACACTTTTCCAAGCCAAATTCTCGTACGTGAAAAAATATCTCAAATATTAAAGGAATTCCGCGAATTGAATATTTTTCGTTTAATTGTTATTATCGTGTTCGGTCGACTATTATTATTCATCGAATACTTGAGAAAATTTTAAAGTTTTTAAACAGTACGACAGTTGTATTACAGAGTCACACTGACCATCTTGAGCCATTTCGTCAAATTATGTAAGTTGTATATTGCGGATATATATATATATATATATATATATATATATATATATATATATATATATATTATTTCGCGTTATGGGCGTTTTTTTTTTTTTTTTTTTTTTTTTTTTTTTTTTTTTTAATGGGCACAGGATTTTTCACCCAGATTGATATAAAATTATTAAAATGGATATGTTAAACATTAATATTAGTTGATGTAATATAATTATAAATAGCTAAATATACATGAATGCGATTAATAGTAAGTAAGTAAGACATATTTATTGGCAATGGTACTTGGAGAGATATAATTTGATTATATAATAAAGATTGTTGAGAGCTGTAGTAAGAACATTCAAAAAATACATGATCCGCATCTGCTATTTTGTTGTCATCGGAAGGATGAGGGCAAAAAGGAGAATTTATAAGATTGCATCGGTATAGGGACGATGGAAGACGATTTTTTCCAAAACGTAATCTACATAAAGTAGTAATGAAACATCGAAGTATGTTACTTGGTACTTTTATATCAGTAAACCATGATTTTATGGGTATTAGAGGTTGAATCGATCTGTAATATGGAGCTAGATAAGGATTGGACCAAATATTATTCCAATATTCTTTATGAGCAAATTTAATGAGACACAAAAGATCTGTTAAAGGTGTATAAGGAATAAGCACACCGCTATTCGAAGCGGACTTGGCTTCCGCATCAGCAACAGTATTGCCAAATATGCCAGAATGTCCAGGAATCCAGGAGAACCTAACAGAAATACCAGATTCTAACAGTGAGGAAACCAAAATTCGGATTTTATATAAATAAGGCGATGCACGGGGATTAAATGAGAGAGATTTTAGAGCGGTTAAACAGGTTTTCGAATCGGTAAGAATAAGAACTGATGAAGCTGGACGTTGTTGATAAACGTATCTTAACGCTTGGTATATTGCCATAGCTTCAGCTGTAAAAATCGAAGAAAAACGTAATAAAACGAATTTCTTAATAATGTTTAAAGAAGGAACTACGAATGCTGCACCAACTTTATTATTAGCCTTGGAACCATCTGTATAAATCGGAAGGAAGCCCGTCCAGTGAGTTGTCAGTAAATTATTTAAAATAGAAGTATTAAAACCAGTAGGAGGATATTTAGACCTATGAAAGGTTTCTAAATTTATTTCTAATTTTATATTATTAATAGAGAATGGATCGGAAAAATAAGGAGAGGGTGACAAAGGAATAATTAAGTTGCGATAATTGGAGAATCGTTTAGAAGATTTACAGAGAATAGGAAGTTTATATGGTGAGAACCTCCATTTGTTATAAATAAATAAGAAGTTATTATATGCTGACTGATATGTAGTTGTGAAACTTTTTACAACAAACTGGTCTGCTAAGAGGTTTCTGCGGATGTGAAGAGGAGGGGTATTAGATTCCACCTCTAAAGCAGCAATTGGAGTAGTGAGAAATGCTCCCAAACAGTAACGGAGGCAAGAATTTTGCAATTTATTTAGAGGATCCAAAGAATTTGACGAAGCATTACCATAAAAGAAACTACCATACTCAAACACCGAACGAATAAAGGATTTATAAAGTAAAATTAACGTTAATGGATCTCCTCCCCAAATAGTATGACTAAGCGACTTAATAAGACCTATGCGTTTAAAAGCTTTTGCGTAAGTATATTGTATATGTAAATTCCAGTTAAGCGTTCTATCCAAAATTATACCTAAATACCGATGCGAAGTACAGAAAGGAATAGTATGGCTAGCGTGAGATAATCCTGTAATAGCGGGGCTTGGTTGTTTATAAGAAAAAACTACAGAGGAGCATTTATTAAGCGCGAGAGAAAGTCCCAAATCAGCTAGAGCCATAGAAAAACAATATAAAAAATTGTTCAGTAAACTGACACCCTCAGCATGGCAGTGGTGATCACAGTATATGACGAAGTCATCAGCGTACGATAAGATATGAAGATTTGATGCTCGTTGAAGTTGAAATAACGGAAGAATGTATATATTAAAAAGAACTGGACTGAGTATAGAACCTTGTGGAAGTCCAACATATGCATGTCGAACTATAGGTTCAGAGAAAGGATGCACGAAAAGTAGTGTACGATTTGTAAACAACCTGCAGCAAACATTGGCGAAACCCAAAGGAATTCCCAAATCTGTTAATCTGTTATGTAAGATGGGAATAGAAATGGAATCAAAGGCCTTATTAATATCTAAGAAACACGAGATTAAATATTTTTTTGATAAAAAGGATTTATAAATGTCTGATAATAAATGAGCTATACAGTTTAATGAACTTAGGTTGTTTCGGAAGCCAAATATTCCTAATGGAAATAGATTGCGGTTTTCAAGCCACCATACTAATCTATTTTTAAGTATCCTTTCAAAGGTTTTACGTAAACACGAGGCAAGAGAAATTGGGCGGTAAGAAGGTGATTCTGAAGATATTGAATGAGATTTTTTAATAGGAATTATAAGGAACTTGGTCCATTCATCTGGAAAGTTTGCAGTCTGGAAGAAATTATTAAAACAGTTTAACAAAATTGTAGTTGCAGAAGAGGGGAGATGGTTGAGTATAGTATATGTGATTCCGTCACAACCAGGAGAGGATTTTTTATTAAAGGAAAGTGAACTCATAAGTTCGGGTAAAGTAATTGCATCAGATAGTATAGTTTGAGTATTATTATGACTGGGTGAATAAGAAGGAGAAAGTTCGTGCAAGTTTGGAACATAACTCGGGGCTACTGTATTGACAAATTCTTCATACCAGTCAAAATTGTATGATTTGCATGTGTTATTCGTGGAGAGGTGTTCAGCAAATGATTTTGCCTTATTCCAAACATAAGATACAGAAGTGTTACGATTAATCGAACTTACAAATTGCTTCCAAGATTCCCTTTTTTTAGATAAAAGGAACCGTCTCGTAATGGCTTCCTGATTCTTATAAGCAAAGTAATCTGAAATTAGTTTGCTTCTACGGAAACGTTTAAAATATGCACTTTGTTTTTGTAACAATGGTGTGCACGAAGGATCCCACCAAATAGGTTTACGAAATTTGTTCACTCTAGCCGACCTCCGAGTGGCATAAGAATCTAAAGCAGTATGTAAATGTTTGACAAATTGATCGTATACAGTGGTATTAAAGCACGAATTATCTAGTAATGGAATGCATAATGAATCTAGGAAATTTGTGAAATCTACAGTATTTTTGTGAGGGAAATTCCAAGAAGGGAAGAATGAATTTTTATTATTCACCATCCTAGTATGCTGGAAAATAATTGAGGTGTCAATTGGTAAATGGTTACTACCCAGAGGATTATTAATAACGCTCCAGGTACTATTCAATGATAAATTACTGGAGACAAGTGTTAGATCCAAAGCGTTTGCTGATCTATTTAGCGAAGGAACTGTGGTATGACTTCCATCGTTTAATAGTACTAAATTAGAATGATTAATAATGTTTATAATATTTTGGGCAGAGAGGTTGCACCTATTACAACCCCAAGAAGAATGCAATGCATTAAAATCCCCACCACAAAAAATGTAAGCATCGGATGAGATGTTGTTGATAAATGACATAAATAAGTTTGTATTAAAAAAAGAGGAAGGTGGACAGTAAAATGAAAGTATAAATAATTCTTTAGTGTCGTATTTGATAGAAGCGCAGACACCATTACAGTGACTACCATTTAAAATTGATCGAATATCATGACGGTAATGAGGGATGATACTACGTATTAAAATAGCCGCTCCTCCATAACCATCAGATCTATCGTCTCGAATACAGAAATAACCGTTAAAGGAAAATTTAGAATCTGGATTCAGCCATGTCTCGGAAAGTAAAATAATGTCAAAAGTATTAGTTGCTAGAAAAGATTGAAGGTTAGGTTTATTTATTGAGATACTGCGACAGTTCCATTGTAAAATACGTAGGGTTGAATACATTGTCAATTATGTGGGTGAGTTATTTGATATTATTTGGTAATTTAGTTTTACGTGTATCTGAACGAGTGTTATTAGAAGAATTTGGAAAAACGAATTTGTTAGATTCTTTTGCTTTAGATTGAGATTTATGATTAGCAGAAGATGAGGATTGAGGAGTAGATGAAATAGAAGCTTTTTTAATGGGGGGTGACTTTGTATCATCAGAGGGTGGACCACCAGTAACATTATTTTGGGTAGTAACTGTTAGGGATGGCGATGACGATGTTCTACCAGAAGGAAATGAAAGTAAGTGTTTATAATTTGGATAGGAGGGTGTCACAGGCTGTGAAGGACCTGTATGATTTTGAAGAGATTTACGAAAAAAGTATGACTGAGGGGAAGAATAACGTACTTGACGAGTGTCAATATTGGGGGTGGAAGGTATTGGAGCATGTCGTTGATTAGAAGAAGATGGGCGTTTTGCTATGTCTGAAAAGGAGAAAGCCTCACTAATGTGTCCTGATTTATTCTTACGGATTGCTTCCGATAATGAAATGTTATCATAAGACATAATTTGTTGGATTTGAAAACGTTCTTTATATATAGGACAAGATTTGTCAGTGGCCATATGAGCTCCCATACAGTTAATGCATGAAGGGGCAGAAGTATTTGTATTTGAGCAACTGGAGGATAAATGGCTCTCATGGCAAAATGAACACCTAGGTTTAGATCGACATTGTTGTGCAGTGTGTGAGAACCGCAAGCAATTCGCACACTGTCTTGGCGGCCGAATACTTGGATCTACCTTTAAGCGCAACCGATATAGTGCGACATACTCTGGTAGAGAGTTACCAAGGAATTTAATTTCAACCGTCTGCGTTGGGATTAACGAACCTTCCGCGCGACGGTGGATACGTCTGATACTTACAACTTGGACAGAGCTTTCTATATTTTCAAAAATTTCTGTGTCTGAAATATTAGTGGGAATACCTCTAATCACGCCAAATCTATACAAAAGAGAATTTGGAATAAAAGCTGATATATCATTTTCTTTGTTGACCTGTTCAACAAAAATATTAGCATGTTCCAGACTATTAAAGACTGCTTTAATTTTATTAATACCGTTACGTTGGAAATATTCAACGCCGGGATATTTTGCTAATAATTTGCATATTGCCAAAGGATGGTAATTGCCAAGATTACTATTTGCAACTCGAGAAGACGATATAATAGCTATATAAGGGCCCGAATGAACGTTTTTCACATATAGTGAATTAATAGTTGAGTTATTAATATTAAAATTATTATTACTACTATTATTTGGGATGATCATACTATTACCATCATTATCATTACTACTACTATGATCATCATTATTAACGTTATCACCACTACCAATACTACTACTACCACTAATACTAATATTACTATTATTACTACGACTATTACTATAGTTATTAGATAAATTGGACTTATTATTAATAGTAATACGGCCATCACCATTATTACTACTATTATATAATTCTTTATTTAAGCTATCGGAACTGATGAGCGAGTTATCTATACTTACGGACGGGGGCGGACCCCCGTCGCTCGAGTCATTCATCAGCTGGCTAAACGAGTAAAGCTGGTGTACTATATACGAAAATGAAAAACGCGAGGATAAGAAAAAGAAATAAAAAAAAAAAGAGAAAGAAATCGACACGTGTAACTTGTTAAATAAGAACGATTTACGATTAACGAGCAACACAATAAACACGACCGATCGATTTACTGATAAGTTTTAGTTTTATCTTCAACGACGATTTGTCTCGCGGTTATTAAGATGGAAGGTCTGCGTTTTTGTCAGATTTGGTTTTGGTAGTTGATTTATTTTATTATAATTTTTCTATTTTGACGTTTAAAATATTTTAAACAACTTCTTCGAAAGTTGGAAATAACTGACTACAACGTGTGCACATTGTTAATTATTATTCGGTACTGCGAGTTTCATATTTTTAATTCTTCAGTTTTTATTGGGTTATTAAAAAAAATTATACTGTAGCGAAAAAACTTTCCAACCCCTCCCATATACGCATTTTAATATTAGGATTACTAAATTAACTTTAACAATTATTATGATTATTACTATTGTAAACAAATAAAAGTTAATTTTTTTTTTCTTTTTTTATTATTTAAAACACTACTTCTGATTATTTAATACGTTTATACACAGCAATGTATCAACCAGTTCTATCTTACGGAATATTACATTGCGGTGGGGTGGCCAAATGTAACTTATCATCTCTAAAATCTCTACAAAATTCAATTTTACACGTTTAGCTGGTAAGTTGAAACTTAACCGGGTATGCGAGAAGTGTATGAAATTGAATCTGTTAAATTTAGTTTCGGAACACAAACATTTTATATATTACTATTCTGCGAAGGAACACAAGATCACGAGATGGCAGATTCGTATGCCAGCTGTTCATGGCGGAGCCGTTGAGTACAATACTTTAATACTTCGCCCAGACAGTTAAGAGTAGATTTATTAAATTATAAACGACGAAGAAGAAGAAGGCACGTTTGATCGAATTTTTGATATCTACGAGAAATGTATCCTTAGATACGTGTATGATGGTATCACTTTCGGCAAGTTTATAAACCAATCGGTACAGTGGCGTTGCCAGACTTGGTTGAAGAGGGCGGTTCAAACAAAACTAAATTATAACGGTAAACCCGACTTTTAAATTGAACTTTAAGTAAATAACCAAATCTCAAGTAGGTTAAATCCTAAGCAATCCGACGGAGCTATTTTTATACTTGTTAGACGTCGAATATGTAATTCTATTAGAAGCAATAGACGGCAGAAATATTTAACTGGAACACACTAATAGAGAGTACGTTATCGAGGACGGAGGGAGATGGTTA